>JAUKNK010000159.1:110000-200000 GCA_030765055.1 Mantis religiosa
ACCGTGGTAACAAAAAATCAAGCACCAAGAGTAAGTCACCCTGATAGCATCTCTATATCTGGTGATCCTGATGACAAAATGACACCCTCATAATTCTAACTGAGCATGGTATTGCTGTGCACTATAAGGGGGTAGGTCGGTGACCCCCAATAAATCAGTTTACTTGAAGCTAATCATCATAAGATAACATTTTATTGAAATTCGAACTTCCTATAGTATTAAAATAGAAACAGAACACTGATATAAGTAGGAAACTAAACATAACTAGTAATTTAATTCAAGAAATAGTGGAGATTCAAAACAAAAGTCAGGAATGTCTTAATGGAGCGCAGCTTTATAATTTGAACCAACTTTGCTAACGTTTAGGTTTGGACTTGCTAATGAAAGCACGGAAGCTGTATAACAGTAAATATGATATCGTGAGCCACAGGAATCGAAAACTTTGTAGTGAGAAGGAGAGATTGTTAGGGAGGGAAAAAAGCCGGAGAAGCGAGAGGACAGAGGCTTATGATTATTTTTAAATGTATAGACGTAGAGGAATAGTGAAAGAGAGAAAGAAAAGAACCGCTAAGTTATAGGATCTCTATATATTTCGTTCTTGGTATAAACGAAGAATTTTTACCACTTTACGAAAAGTCGGTGGATATCAATTTACCATTTATATAATTAGGCGAGGTTTCTTCGTCTTTTACCATAGATGTGTTTCCAGCTTATCGCTTCAAATATGATGAAAATTTGTTAGAATCAAATCTACAGCGTTGTGCAGTAGGTTAGCTAAGTTTCATCTTATTTTCTCCGCATTTATACTGAGTCAATAGCTTCAGTAACTAGATAGCTGATCCTTTAATTCGGAACAATTTTATTTCGGCATTTTATTCTGTATATAATGTCCTTTAGGGAGATACATATTATGTGAGACACTCGCACACATCAGCAGTTTAATTTATAGCTCCATAATCCTGAGATATTGCGTAATGGAGTTCTAAGAAACCGGAATTTGATTGCAAATGGCTGTATGAGCGGAAAACTGGCCTGATTAGGGAATAGAACTGCATATTTACTATTACTGCAATTGTCTTTCAGAATTTACAGTAAGTTAGAACTATGGTATCCAAATATTCCCTAATTTTATTTTTTTCTTTCAAGCACTGCATTTTAATACTCTTGGAGAGTTCGTAAGTTTGACAGCTTAAGCACAGGAAGATTTTTGAAAAGTTTACTTTTTCTTAGTACTTACTATTGTTAGTCTAGTTAATCAATATTTAACAAATATTGTTACACACTATTTTACTATTAATCTTAGCAACACACCTGAAGTCTGGTTACATACAGGTAGCTCTAGACTCGAGAACCAAGAAGACCATATTCTCGACAGGCCACGGTATTTGGTAGTTTACAGTTATGCCCTTTGGTCTTTGCAACGCACTAGTTTCCTTCCAACGCCTCATGGATCCAGTGATGAGAGAATTGACTAATGACGCCTGCCTGCTATACATAGAAATCATCATCATCATCATCATCGGTAAGACCTTCGAAGACCATCTCGAATACCTGAGCAAGGTGCTACAGAGACTGCAGGCGACCAACCTGAAGCTGAACGCGAAGAAATGCCACCTCATCGGCAAGGAAACCAACTACTTGCGCCACATAGTCTCACCCAACCGGAGAAGACACAGGCAGTGAGAGATTGGCCTCGGCCAAAGGTTAAGAGAGATTTGCGCAGTTTCCTGCGGCTGTGCAGTTATCACCTCCGTTTCATAAAGGGGTTCTCCAACATCACCAAGCCATGTTTTTTGACAATATTTGTTAGTAAGCCGGCCCCAAATTACGAAGCTGGAATAATAACCCGCAGATGTCCTTTGTTCTAGCGGAAACATATGTGAGCTATACAGAAAGGTACCACAGCGTAACAAAATCATGCTCTTCTCGCTGTCCTCATTTGTATGAGCTGGTTGCATTGAAAGAGAAGGAATCTTCGAAAATGTAATTGAGACGTTCATAGTACAAATTTCAGGAAACAGCGACAGAAATTGCAGCGAAGGAGGGGAAACAAAGACGAAGAAGACGAGGAAGAAGAATTTCACGATGACGATAGTGAGTTGTCAGGTGTAGATTATCCTGCAAAGAATTAGAATTCCTTGTTGACTAAACTCTGCGTGTGCGTGTGTTGGAAGCGAAGAGAAAGAAACTGGACCAGAATACTTAATCTTGTTCATAATTATAACAATAGGATCGTGTTCTGTGATGAGTGTAATACATTCACTAGTGAGCAGCACAATCTCGCACACACCATAACAGCCTCATTCCGTGAATGAACAATAATTCGATGAGTCACATTATACCATGTTTACTTTCTTTTATTCACTTTGCTGATTTATTTCCACCTGTTTACTTTTTGACCGTCCATTTGTCATTACACACACATACCCTCCCAAGGCGGTAGTCGAACTGCGGTCCTCTACGTGACAGACAACCAGTGCCAAACACTAAGGACCATATCCACGAGAACCGGCTTACTCGCCTTCAGGCACTACGAGCCACTAAGGCATCACCTCAGATTTTTATGTTCCCATAAATTAAAACATTTGTAATATCAAAGTACTACGAGTAAAATGCAAAGAGCTTGAAGTAGTAAAGAATATCTGTTGTTGTTTCTTAGTAGCTAAGATGAGCAAGTGCTCATATATCTTAAGGTACACGATTTAGTAAAGCCGTGTTTGCGAAATGTGGCCGTGGTGCATTATCTCTCATCCTCCAGCGCAGAGAAGATGTAGCGCAGACCCTTCAACCATTTTTCGACACTAAAGTAGGCTATATTGGGATTGTACAGGTCCCTTACTTATCAGGATCGCAGGAATATAGAGAAGCTATAAGCGTGCTGTATTGATCCTGCTTCACAGGATGCGTTGCCATGGTATCAGCCAATGCATTAAACCTTAAACCTGCAAGAATCGTGGTTCTCACCGTAATGAAACTCACTGTTAATGATTTTGAAGCAACAATTGATAACGTCAGTGATTTTAAAAATGCCGCTAAGTAGTACATATGCTCAAAACCATTTCAGTCTCTACATGATAACAGGTTACATTGATAATTCAAATTTGATGCCTGTGTTCTCAACAAGTGACAATAAATGGTATGTATTGAAAAGCCAATATATATTTAGAGACGCGCTGCAACAGCCAAGCAAAGTTAGATTAGAGTAGTAGTGATTTTATATTATACATATATGTGTATATATATATAATATTGTCGCCAGGTATTTTTTGCTGCCGGCCCGTGCCTAGGCGAACGCCGTGAGAGAGAGAGAGAGAGAGAGAGAGAGAGAGGGCGAGAGAGAGAGAGAATTGGGGAAAGAAAGTGCCCCAAGGTTAACTGCGTGCCCGCCAGCTCAATGGACGCTTGCCGAGAGAGAGACAGAAGCAGCCAGAGAAATATCTGGACAGTTCACTCTCCTTGTCTGTCATGGTGAAAGCCCGTGACGTTTCGCCAATTTTCAAGAAACGATGGTTCACTTATAAAAGCGGCTTGTCTAAACGGACAGCTCAGTGTTGCAGTGGCGCTACGAGTGAGTGAATAAAGCTGCACTTGTCTATGGAGTTCTGAATTGAGTGTGCAGCAGTGTGGAGGTGTGGATTTTTACTCGCAGTAAAGAATATTTTGAATTTCTGCAAACTAGTATGTTAATTTTAAGAACCCACAAAGCTTCAAGATATATTTGTAACGCAATCCAAGTAGGGTAGATTGTGTTTATCCGGGTTGTACTACAAATCCGCCTATCACTGATTTTTTCTGTTGAAAAGGATCTGCCTGAAAGGTATCTACCTTCTTAACCGAAATACATATCGCCAGTCACTTATTTGTCTGTCTGGGTTGCTCAGCTCATTAGGTGCTGGCCTATCCATCTCAAGGTTCATTATTCAAACTTGAACTATAAGTGTGTATAAATGCGATACTACATTTCATGAGGCATTTTAGCATGTAAAAGAACCTCTGTCTTGCCAAATTCTGACACATTGGTAACTTTCAAATGATTCTAGTAATTTGCTGAGTGGTGAATTTATAAAAAAAAAATTCTCTTCTTTCCCTTAGAATCAAATTTGAGTGATGATGGATGATTCACGCCAAACCCATATTTCTCATCAGCTAATGATTAACTGTTCTATCCTAATTTAGGCCAAGTGCGTTTAATTAATATTAGAATTTTGAAACGATATTGAACCCCTTGTAAGCCGCTTATACCTCATTCCTTCATACTACCATCTTACGGAAAAATTTTTCACACAGCATAGCCTCTACTGAAATACAGCTTCCCACATATTCTCCCATATTTCCAGAAAGGTAAATTAACATCCAATATTTTCCCTTGACGTAATAATATACAGATATTCAAGTGTGAACACACGTGCTAACATATACAATATTAATCCTTGAATTTCGTATTAGATTATCTTACCGCAGTCCCAGGTCTCCAACAACTGAAAAGTGCGCACGGACAATTAAACTGATGTACTATATGTCAACAAAACCCAATTACAGTGCACCATATTAGCATGGTGGCATTGGTAGAACTTTCTTGGAAATGAATTCACTGTCACCGCTAAATGAAAAAAGAATCACGTGATATTCAGTATTAGCATTAACAAAGCCGATCATGGGTTACCCATTGCGAAGGTATCTTCTTGGAAAAAGCTTAGTGATATTGGTGCCTTTATTGGTTGCTAAGAGACCAGGATGACGAACTACCTTCTGTTGTACCCCCTTTGCTTTACACTCCTCTTGTAATTCTAGTTAGTTTAAGGTTAATTCTATCACTTGCACCTTAGCTTAAGACCTATAAAATCACAATATAATGGCAGCTTGAAGTGTAGTCTGTTCAATAAATAAATTACATTAATTGTTCATTTCGAGTTATTGCCTCTAATAGATTACTTTTGTCGAAAATCAACACTTCCTTCTAACATTTAACTTGACGCTATAGTGCGTCAATATGAAGCTAGCGGCTTTTTATTTATCAGGTTCTAATAAATAGGAAATTGATATTCGGATATAACCTATTTTTTTTTTTTCTTACCGGAGCAAGAGTGATGTATGGATTGTTATTCCAGCTTCGTGGATTAGGGACGGATTGTTAACAAATACTGGCATTACACATACATTTTCACCTGCGTGTAAAGATTATGGAAGCCTGTCAACCACAATGAAGAATCTTTTCTTCTTGGTACTAATGAGAAACACTGGATTTTGTACAAAAACTCGGTCCTAACTCACTGAGAGCTGCCGGAAGCCTCATCTGAGCTTCCGCAGTTCTTCCAGAACTTCGTTTGCTTCACTTTCTGTAATATTTTTTCATTTAATTGAAATTTTTCTCTTTGGTTATTGTATGTTGTCGTATTTCTGTTTGTTGTCTCTTTATACTCTCTCATTTTCAAAGCACACCAATGTGTGAGGTGAGACTCATTGCCACATTTCCATGTGCGCGAAACACAAACTCTAGCCAATTAGCTAGCGCGGCCATGAAGAGTTGCTATAGGCTATATCAGGGGTCCATTCCCGTCGTAGTTTTGTAAGGCAATGTGTCAATTGTGGCATTGTGACCAATAAATAATCTGGCCCAGAAACAAAACACCACATTTCCTATAGGATTACTGAGGTTGATCCTCAATATATAACTGTTGCTGAAATCAAGTTTGTCACAATTCGACGTTAGCACATGACTACCAGCGAAGTACTAAGGAAGTATAAGACACATTTCATTCTGTGCAAAGCTGCGTAATACTTATGTGAAAGAGCGCAGCCAAAAGTACAATGAGTTTCAGCATGTTTCAGGATAGCAGCCACGCAAACGTTTACACAATCTGCCAGGAATTGTCAATTCATAACGAGCCTGAAAGCACATCTTAAAAATAAAAAAGAAATGATATGTAGGGAAACGACAAAGACGAAATCGCTCAATGCAGGTGTACAGCCCAGCATTCGGTCGAGTGGCATTACCAGAAACCGAAATCTGGACACGCGCTGAACGGTGTTCGACGCAGCGACCTCACGAACAGCAGTTTCTCACTACCCACATATTGTGGAACATATGAGCATGTTAGTATCACATGGAAATTTATTGAAAATGAATTCAGAAGTCTTGCTAAATGGAGAAGCCCGTGGTATTTAAGTTTGAACAGAGCGGCGCTTGCGCTTTTCAATGTGAAGATATTGATTCGAAACAGCTTGCCCGTGATTGGTGTCCTAATCGGTTGCCATGACATCAGAATGACGTTTTAACTTCCTTAACCCGTCCCTTTTACACTGCTGTTGTCAACTTATCTACATTGTGGCTAAATAAACTATTTAAAAAGTAGAGTTTAGCCATATAAAATCATAACAGGATTACAGCCTGAAGTCTAGTCTATCTAGTAATACATAAACAGACATTTCACTTCTATTTACGGCTGCCTCGACGATGGGCCATTGATCTAAACAGAAAGCATAAATCAACACCTCCTATTTCCTCCTATTATCGGAGCAGTGGCCCTGTAAGTAACACTAACATCTGTTTACTTTTGAGATGTAAAATGTCAAGACATTTCTACTGTATTAATATGTCCTACTTCCCTTAAGCTCACTAAGATGTTTTGGCATTATATGTAAAAGTTATCCTCTGTACAATTTTCCAAGGCGGCCCCGGTTCCATCCCGGGCGACCGCAAACTGAAATTTGTGGTGGAAAACACAGCGTTGGGGCGGGTTTTCTCCGGGACCTCCGGTTTCCCCCGCCATCTCATTCCACCGGTGCTCCATCTTCATCTCATATATCATCAGTGTCACCACCTGCGGTGCCGCATGTAGTAAACGCGGGCGTTAAACACTACACATTTCATTTCAATGTACAATTTTCAAAGAATCCTGCAATTATTGCTTTTTGTAACACAAGAATGTCACTAGATTTTGCACTAATTTTCGTATAGGAAAACGCTCGATGTCAGTAAGAGCTTTTGTTTCATGGGAAACAAAACAATATAATTCCTACAGCAGTATAGAGGTTAACTCCTAATATAAAAATACTGTCGAAATAGTGATTGTCACAATGCGACGCTAGCAGATAGCGACCAGACAACAAGGGAAACGTATGTGAAATTGCATTCTTATACAGATGTGTAAGGCCGCCTGACATTTGCGAGACCATTCGCACAGAACACTATGAAGTACGGAACTCAAGACAAAGGAAGATCCCAGATATATTGTGGCTAACACTGTCCAAGAAAATGCGGTAACGTGAGGAAGTCCAGGTGATGCGCCGAAGTCTGAAACAGGTTCTGGGACTTCATTCTGGACACGTTGACTTTCACAAATACTCTACTCCCTATAGCCTGAGGACAGAACTATATACATCCGCGTTCTGAGCCAAGAACGGTATTTACAATGTGCAAGCACTAGTACCATCTGTCCGAAACCGCGACTACATAACGGGTCAAAAGGCACATCTCAAAAATGAAAAAGAGATGGTTATACAGGGAAACGACAGCGGGGAAAGCGTTCAACGGAGGTAAGCACCCCAGCATTCGGTTAAGTTACACATTGCTAACAACCGAAATCAGAGTGCACGGTGAAAGGTGATCGAAGCACCGCCGAAGCAGTTTCACACGATACAGCATTGCCACTTCGTTTGGTCTCTGATTTTGAAAGGTTTATTTGTGTTCAATATAGTACATCGTTATTTAAAGCAAGTCATAAGCAATGTTCAATGCGCGTTACCAATTACGCAAAAGTACCACAGCGTGACAAAATCATGCTGTTCTCGCTGTCCTCTTTGGTATGAGGGGGTTGAAAGTTTGCCTTTACCTATGTACACTAGACTAACCTTTATATAAATAGTGGTATAATACCTTTAATTTTAGCCTTTCAAAGTTAACTGCAAGTGCTAAAACATTTTTACATGCACCATAAGGCGAAAACGTGCCGTCTGCAGAGGAAAACTAAATTCAGAGGAATTAAGAAATCGGAAATAACTCGAAGGTGGTAATTCTGTTGTTACCTCCTGATGTACATGACGTCCTGCTGTCAGCGTGAAAGTTGGATTAGGGCGGAAGCAATAGGATGTATTGTTTTGTTGTACTTTCGTAGGGAATTCTCAATATGTTTGTACACTAATGAAACCTTCATCTAAACAGTGATAAAATACGTTTAATTTTAGCCTTTCACACTTCACAGCAACTGTTAGAACATTATTACATTCAACACAAAGCGGAAACGTACAGTCACCAGCAGGATACTGAATTTAGTGTATTAGGATTGCACAACTACCTAGAAGGTACAAATTCTGTTATTACCTCCTGATGTATATGACGTGCTGATCTCTCGATGAATTCTATTAGGGCAGGAGGAATACAAGGAGATATTGTAACGTAGATATTTCAGCCATTTTGGGAAAGTAAGGTAGGCTATATTTCGGACTGTACAGGTGTCTCTTACTTATCAGGATTGCAGAAATATAATGAAGCTAAGAGCTTGCTTTATTCATCGTGCTTGACAGGTTGCGTTGCCATGGTTTCAGTCGGTTGGATTAGCATAGTAGGAAACAAGAGAAGGTGTTTCCTTTAACATCTGAGATTACACCGTACTTGTTACCAAACAGTAATTATACTTGGCTGTAACCACTGTTATTTTAACAAAACAGATTTGATTTTGACTCAAATTAACAATATGTAGCGCGTAACAACAAAGTATCACTTGTGTTTGTATTACCACATGGGATATAACGGCTTCAAATTGTAAAAATTATGTTTATCACGATAAGTAATCTCATTCCCAATGATCTTAAAAGAACAGTTATTGATATCATCATTGCTATTTAAACTGCCGCTAAGGAGAACATATGCTCAAAACCATTTTATTCTGTACAAGAAAAGAGGATATATTGATAGTTCAACTTATAAAAAAATTATAATTTAGTTTTTCTTTCATGTTTCCTTCTTTGCCACTTTATTTAATTCAGGCTAACATCATTACAGTTAAACCCACCATCAGTCTTTTTCTCTTTTTGCCTCCCTCCATCTCCCTCTCTCTCCCTCTCTCTCACTCTCTATGATTTGGTTTCATTCCCTCCCGAATATCATAGTGTCACCCAATTAGCGGAAAGCACAACCAACAACAGCTGAGTAAGGGGCCAGAGGCAGCCAACCACACCCTCCCATTAGTCTCTCTCACTAACTGCGGGGGATGATTAGGGAAATGTCACTTGTCGCTGGCCGCCAATTTGCCCCCTTTTACTGCCCTCTGGCGTTAATTCATTGAAACCAGAGACTTCTAGAAGACGGTGATATTCCTATAAAAAGGGCTGCAAGAGTGAATTGAGTCAGTCAGTCAGTGCTTGACGTGCCAGCGAACGGACGAGAAGACTGTGAACGTGCATCGGAACGGTAACGGACGAACTGCTGAATCGTAATTGTGTGCATTACGGAATTCCGTGTACTTGGAAAGTGTTCAACTGTAAGTCGGTGGAAATTAAGAACATTGTTGAGTTTGTGTAATTAGACTTTTCATTTTACAAAGTCACAATATTTACTGATGTATGATTAGGCGCTTTTCAATATTATGCACAAACCTACAGGTCTGCAATTTTGTTTCAAAACGCTATAGCTGAAGCAGAAGTCCTTAAGCCATTTTGCCGTAGTACTATCACATTATAATCTCTTCTATCATTTACATATGAATTACTCTCTCTTCTTGATTGCTTTCCCATTGAAAACTTAACGCTTATCTAACCAAAGTGAATGTATACTACCTATGACAAAAAACCAACAAATTTATGGTGCAGGCATGTTTTGTAATGGACAGAGGTGATATTTTTTAGGAATATTTGTGTCTAGACTACCAAAGTTTAAAGTTATACCGTTAGAACCTTCCTGCATTCAACACAAGGCAAAATATGGAAAGTTAGCACCCCAACATTGAAGTCATCGTATTAGAATTGCAAAAATAAATAGATTGTGGAAATTCCGTTGTGACATCCTGTTGTACAGCAACTTACTAAATCTAGAAATCGATGCAAATTCGACCTCCAATATTGTGGCACAGTATATTAATGATATCAGGCTGTGTACTAATGTACGTAAAAGTGAATTATTTCTATTTGATTTTAGGAGACGTTCTTTAGAACCTCAGCTTAATATAGGCAATGGTCTAGTCCAGTGTGTAAAAGGTGTAAATATTTTAGGTTTACTCCATGATGACAAGTTAATTTGGAACAACCAGATTGAAAAAACTAGAAAGTAAATTAAGATCAGGACTTTTTGTTTTGCGATATTTAGCCAATTTTCTCTCGGTAGATACTTCTAATTTAGTATATTTTGCATTAATATATTCATACATCTCTAATGGCATCGAGCTGTGGGGACACACTTCCTAATTGAAATTTAACAGAAACTTTCTCCTACAGAAAATAGCTATCAGATACCTGGTAAAAAATAACACGTACGAGTTCATGCAGGCCGTATTTTAAAAACACACTTACTGTTCTCTACATATTTATTCTGCGAACAATACTTCATGTACATAACAAGAATATAACCTCCACAAATTCTGATGACCACACATATGAAACAGGGCGAAGGAATAACTAATAGTTAAAGGACACTGGCTAAAACTTTTTGAACATAAGCCCCGATACTTTGGTCCAAAACTACTTAATAAGCTTCCGGAAAGCCTAAACAATACTGTGTCGGGTGCTAAGTTTAAACGCAAACTGACTAAATTCTTGTTAAGCAGCGCCTATTACAGTATAGATCAATATTTTGATGATAACTTCGATGATTTTGAATAATTATATTTTGCATATATATATATATATATATATATATATATATATATATATATATATATATATATCTGTGTGTGAGTGTGTGTGTGTGTGTGTGTGTTTAAATATTTATTAACAGCATGCCCCATTGCAAGTAATACGACATACTTTGTATTCTTTGGTATTCAATTTGTTTCTTGATTCGGTCTTTTTTATGTCCTTATAGTTTCTATTAATGTTCTTGTAACCATTGTTGATATCACTTTCACTGTCACGACTCTAACTCTTTGTTTTTACGATGCCCTGCATTTCACTTCACATCACAGTCCTAATGAGTTGCAGTGTTGTTGGAAGTCTCTCAGATATTTGGATACAAGATGTTATATAGTCGCTGGCCAGCTTCCTCCATTTTTCCTGTCTTCTCCTAATGTGTTTCTTTGTTGTAGTACTTCTGGGCATTCCTATATTATGTGATGTACTATTGGGTGTTCTGTGTTTCATGAATATGTAGGGTTATCTGCGATGTGGAGTCTGTGTTTGTATGAATTGGTTTTTCCATGTCCTGTAGTTAGAACTGTAAAAGATGGCGTGAGTGACAGATTCACCTTGAGTCTCTCTCTCTAATGGAGGGCAAGAAAGTCTTTGTTATTGCTCCTATAGTTGATTTGTTCCATTTGTTCTGCCAATCCTGTATTTGCTTTTCTCTAATCTCTGCTTCGATTGTAGATTTTGGTATCCTGTTATGAACTGTTTCTATTTCTGTTTCTTCTCCTGCTTGCTTTGCTACTTTGACAGCTAGTTCATTTCCAGGGATGCCGATGTGTGCTTTTACCCACTTGAAGTATATTTTCCAGTTTTGTTGACTAAGTTCTGCTATAACACTGTGTATATCTATTTTTATGGAATTATGTTTCTTGTTGTTCACGAGAAGTGACAGTGTTACTTGACTGTCAGTATGGACAGTAACTGTGTTCTCTAGTTCTGCCACCATAAGTTTATTGATTTCTGCTATAGCTTTTAGGATTGCTATATGTCCGGCTTGATTACTAGAGAAATTTTGGTTCACTTGAATTTTAGTAATTTGATAAAGTTTAGTAATTTGATAAGGATGGGAGATGGTATAGAGCCTTCGGGGACTACGCCTCTCACTGGTCCGAGTGCTAACGCTTTCCTGCAACTGAGACTTTCACTGTGCGGTGTCGCAAGAAGCTGTTTAGAATGTTGATAATATGTGTTGGGAGCCTTAGTTGGCTAAATTTACACAGTATCCCGGCATACCACGTCGTAGAGAAAGCCTTCTCGACATTCAACGAAACCGCAGCAGTGAAGGCGCCTTCCTGGAAGCCCACTCGCCACTCGTCTCCAATACTCGCAGTAACTGCTGAACTATCGAATGCCCAGGGCCAAATCTAAACTGATGGTTGCGTATGGCTTAAATGTCACAGAATGTGGGACAATCGGATGAGAAGCAAACTTTCTTAAACTATCGAGAGGTTGGAAAGGAGGCTGAAGGAGTGTTAGCTGGAAGGGTGCACCGGATTCTTCCCAGGTTTCAATATGCACATCACCCGGGCCTCCCTCCACTCTCGTGTAAAGTACCCAAGGGTGAGGCACATATTGAAAAACCAGGTTAAGAAGAGAACCGCGTTTAAGGAAAGATGGCGGAGCATGAGGAGTGTCAGCCCATCAGGACCTGCCGCCATTTTTGGTTTGAGACGCTGGAATGCGCCTTGTACTTCACATGGGACGGATGGTTGGGAGTCTTTAATCGTCCTCACTAGGAAGACACAGGAGCTGGCGCCGACGCACCACCTGGGGCCCCGGCTGGAAGACTTACTGGAGAGGGTGGCCTTAATCACTATTATGTTTGCACAATATTAACAACTTTGAAGCAGTGTAGTGATATTGATAAATGAGTTACGCAAAACGTTGTCAGGAATCGATGTAAATTTTACAGTAATAAACCAGGGTATTGAAGACATCTCATTTGGGGTGGTCTGAGTGGTAATATAACAAATGTTCAATTTGTTTTACAAATTGTGTACAACTATGTACACATCTTACTAACTGGTGCTATAAGAATAAATATATAACTGAAACTGTTTAAATGTGTTATAAATAAATTAGCTCTAACAAACTTTCGCTCCGAAACACAGTATTTGTTGCTTGTTTATATTGATTTCTGTATGCAACACGGCTCAAGTTTATTATCCTTGATATATATAATTACCTTTCAACACGAAGGAATCATTATTAATGTTATATACTTGTGATAATTCCTAATAACTAAGACATTCATATTTACGAAGCAATTTCCACTTCCGCGCCCTCTATAACTGGCTACGCGCACGTTCTGTTTCATGAAACTTCCACCATGTGTGCTGTAGTCAAATTCACGCCACGTGAGGGAAATGTCAGCTGGAGGTTTCTATCCATGTTTGTGTGTCAGCTTTATTTTAGTGTTATTTTATTTTATTTTCTGTACCGCAAACATACATAGCAGGTAGTGGAGTAGTTGCATTATTATAACCAGATACTTAATGACGATGTTTTACTGGAGATAGATATTATGAGATCACGAAAAGAAAAACTGATTTTTGAGCCAAACTAGAAATTGGAAAATCGCGTATATATTAAACTTATATACCATTTACCCGCTACTAAATAAATGGAAACATTTTTATCAAAATTAACTTTAATATCATAATTGCTGTAGCATATGATTGCAATATGTTTATGCCAAATGAAATATAACACAATTTATGTCTCATACAATTTATTTTGTAGAGTCAACAATTTCGGATTTACACTTTGCTATATTTCATAATTTCCCAATAGTTATATTTTTTAAAGTTGACAAGTCGTTATTACTTTCTATTATGGACTTACTCGAGTTATAAAGTATTGTAGTGAGTGAGTGTGTGGTGTTTTAGGGCCCTTCGACAACCAGGTCATTTGGGCCCGTAAAGTATTGTATTATCGTCCAATAATTCAATATCGATGTTTAAGTAGCAACACAAGTTTTGAAGTCCCCAGAACTAGAACGTATTTACAATTATATCCCATTCTTGCAGGAAATGTTGAGGAGCAATTTCGATTTAAGAAAGCTATGAGAAAACTATATGAATGTAAGAATGAGATTGTTTATTTTCTGTTGGAGATACAAAGAGTAGGAAATTTCAAACCATCCCCTAGTTAATCACTTTTAAAACATTTGACGGTCACTTAAAGTCTATTGTCTTTTGTCTCGTCACGACATTATAGACAGAAATGTTACTGTAATATATCTAAAGTTTGTATATTGATATAAAGTATCCATTAATTATCTAACTTTAATCTAAAAACAATAAAGAATCAATTCTTATGTGAAGTATGTTTAATGTGACGACTAATGCCAGGTAAATCCTGAAGAGGCGCTGCTGTCAGCTATATTAAACCTATTTATAAATGTTGCTCTTCCGCTTCTCCTTCCTTGTGTAACATTATAGGAAATGCTAGAACAGTAAAAAATATTTACTAAAAATAAAAACATTGCACCATTTTTAAACTTCAATTAATCTTTTGTACGAATAAGTGTGAATAAGGACAGAGACATGCAACATAACTCGAACAAAATTGATGAACTTGTCAAATACATGTGGGTGTTGGTACTACTGCAGTCGGGAGTAGACACTCAGCCTCAATCTGAACATTGTTCTACCATGAGGAAGTGCTCAGGTTTATTTAAATCCTCTTTCTTTGACCAACATTCAGATGTACTGTCATTTGTCTCTGAAAAGACTTCACAGAGAGACTGCTTGAGACTTGCTGTTTTAAATTGCTTTGAGAAGTTGTTTCTTCTTTGTCAACAATGTGCTAGAAATGGTCATTTATATTATCTGTTCTGTGCATTTTCTGTACAGTTAATTACTTGAGAGGCGTTGCATTGCGGGCAGTGTCTGAACCTTTAAGACCGTTGAGGCTAAGCAATGTTTTATTTGTTTTAATTCTCGAGGTGAAGTCATAAAAATGAGTTCTCTCTGTTTATTTGAATCACTTTATTTTCAGGTTTGACGTCATTTGCCGTATTTGTTTATTCTCCGGTTACAGACAGAAAGCTCAATGTGAGTGAGCACGGCTTGTACTTGTATTTGTCACGTATCGCAGTTGTCTTTCATTAGAGGTTTGACATGACAAACACCGGTATTTGTAGCCATGTTTACCCTCACAATATTTTATACTGCTTTTGTTACACGTATTTTACACTTTTTACAAACTGGGGACGTGGTGGACCACTAAGCTGTTGTATTTATTCAGTAATTAATTGTGTACTGCTCTGAATTAAATGTATAAAAGAGATACAAGGTCCATGGTGAGGTGAAGCTAAGCTTTTTAGAATGTACAACCTGATAACATAAAACACCTGTCAATTGTTCACTACAAAACAGGTTACACAACAGCAAAAACCTGAGTCCCTGAGAGTGTACAATGTCTTTAGTAGACAACAAGTTCTCTCCTTAGCGCAATAAACAATGGATAACTGACGTAACGCTCTTGTTCGATATAATACATTTTAAATATTTTTGCAGTCGAGAAACAACTTCTGATATAATACAGCTTTAACTATGTTATTTGTTATTTGATTGTTAACCGAGACATGGAAGTATTTATAATTTTCCTTCATTAAAAGCATAAAATTGTGTACTTGCAGAATACCCTTTGATACATTGTTTTAATCTCGGTATTCAGTGCCAAAATTTACATCAAAACTTAAACATTTTGATTATATTTTCAGCGCGTTCTCTAAAGGTTAAATCAAATTTTCAATTAGGGCTGATGAGACTAATGTGAGATGCAGACTCAAGACACGTATTGTTTGTATACCTATGATTTAATTAAATTTTACAGGTATACACAGATATATTGTACTTGCTTTCAAATATGTCAATATCCGCTACTAAATAAAAATGTTTAGAAAGTGTCAAATGAAGTCACAAATGTAAACAACTTTTGTGTTCAGCTCATAAGGAAATCAGTCGAATGTTTCCAATGGTAGCTGTTTAATTGTATTTATATCACAACCATCTATAGATATTCAGAAATACGAGATGATTGAACCAAAAATGGTCAAACTGATCTCAATTAACATGAATATACACAAAATTCTTTCATTCATTGAGAAAATGTCCTTATTTTGTTGCTGATGTATAACTTTCTGTAGGCTTTCGTTCTGAAGCACAATAAATGCTGTCACTTTATATTGATTTGTATATTAAATATAATTCGAAATTACTATCATTCACATTAAGCACGTCTTCTACTTCAAAACAGAACTTCATGTGTCCTTATGTTCTGTAGGACATTTGTAATAACTATGATAGTTTGACAAAATACATAGCGATTATAGCTTGCGCGCCATCTACTGACGTCGACCTGAACTTAGTGTTTCACAACACCGCCACCGTGTGCCGCTGTGATCCCAGTCACTCTTTAAGCAGACGGAACATTTGTGTTGTAGGTCTGTTTCTGGAAGTTTCTTCTCTTTTTTCTTCTTTGGCGTTAAATTAAGACTTTTTGTACCAGGAATATGCGTACAAGGAGGATCGTATTATATTCGGAAACTAAATGCCGAGGTTGCTATGTAAAATATATTCTGGTATCATCTGCAGCTAAAATGAACCAAAAGGTCGGTTAAATATTAAACTGTGCATATTTTCAACTTTTTAAGGTGGCACTCGAAACTTTTCAAGAAAAGCTCATAATAAATCACCATTAAGTAAATGCAACTTTGGAGTTCTAAAAATCACTTTGAGTGACTTTAGTTGAGATATGTTATTATGATTGATGTTATGATTAATGAAGTGCACATTGAAATAATGTCCTCAGAAGATCTCTGCATCCTCAATGATTCTGTATAACTGGTAAACTGTAAGAGAAGATCTAATAATATTGCTAAACATTTAAATATTAAGAAATAAAGTAAATTATGAAGGAAGAACAAAACCCAAATTTAGTTTAAAACGTGAATTAGTAAATATCTTACTAAATCAAATACAGTCTAAAGTGTAACAATGAACTGAGGTCGGAGTTGCTATAGCCGCAGGTAATCTCTGCTAATACAACTAATAATGAAATTAAACATTTATTATACAATCTAAATAATAAATATAATTTTATTTTACAGCATTCAATAGCTACATCTCCTACTTGAGTTAATATTCCGACATTATAATATTTTGATAATAAATAACTAAACAATTAAGTGTAACCTCTCCATATATATAACATAATGACAAATAATAACATAAAGATATATAAAATTACCTAACGCTACAAATTAATACAAAGCTAACAAATATAAAGGTAATCAATGTAATATTAATAACAAATACTCAGGACAAATAAACAGATAAATAAACAGTTGAAGTGTTACTTGACGTAAACATACTAATGTTAACCCCTGACAGTCTAATAGACAATTCGTATCTTACAAATTACAATTTTACAACAAACTTATATGAAGCAATACAAAACAATTTAGCTCTAGGTTTTATGTTTATAATATAATTACATCTTATCTAATTTAATCTTAAAATTTTAAATATTTAACGCAAATAAACTAATATGTAAACCCTTAAGTATAACTCATCCTTTAACTAAAATCTCAGCCAATATCTTACATTTTAAGTCCGTCAATCATAAAACATTAAGCTGGCTGGCGTCTTCCCAGTTGTGTCGTGTGTTGACGTGCGGTAAGCCAGCAAAAACAGTGGCACCCTGACGTTCCAGTCTCGCTGATGGCTGGCCACGACGTTCCTCAGGTGTTCCTCTAAGGACTTCATGTATCCTTCGACCATGCCATCCGACTGGGGATTAAGAGGCATCGTGCGGGTCTTGTTCACCCCAAGCCTTTGTAGTGCCTCCTTCATAAGCTTGGACTCAAAGTTGGTACCCTCGTCACTGTGTAGCTTTAACGTTGTATGGTACAGATGACGCACGTGGTGCAACTGTTAGGTATTTATCAATATGTTACTTATTAAGAATATATTACAAAATATTTCAATGGTGATGCATTGGTTTGGTACAGAACATGTGGGTCATGTGGAATATAGCAAGCTGGAGCTATATTATATACAGAAGTCAATATATATACCGATAAGAGATATTGTGTTTCGGAACAAAAGCCTGCAGTTGCTTGTATAGAAGTAACAAAATTAACCCACATTTTGTAATTATCTTCCAATGAATTGTTGCGTTGTAGTACGATGTATATAGTGTGAATGGTTGTGATATAAAACCAATGAAACATTTCATATGAAGTAGCAAAATCCTCTCAAAATGAGTCGCTGAACTGGGTTCAAAGAGCTCTGTGCATTTAGATCTATTTTTGATATCGTATTTTCAACCGGCTTTACGTCTATTACTAAAACATCTATTCATATAAAACATTAAATATTCTTCCGACAAACATCTAAAGTCTGGGAAATTTCCATTGATTTACCGACAGTACCATTCCTTAACATTATGTTTCGCTTTACTTTTACCAGTGATGTAGGCCGCTGAAGCGCGATGAAATTTATAAGCTAATGTTTTGTTTTCTGTAATTTACGTCCTCCAACGTTGCCATATCGTACGATGAATGGAATGGGTAAAGAGATGCTCAAATGTGTCCAGGGTCAGTAGAGCTTAGTTACCCGACAAGTTACTAGACAGCTAAAAATGAACATTAAGAAAAAAAATCTCAAGCTACATTGTCAATCTTATATGAAACAGAAACTACATCACATACAACATTTCATTTTGATGATATTACAATTAAAAGTCTACGTCTACCTCAAGGAATTTCATTAAGCCCTCTCTAGTTTCAAATATGAAAGTTTTTAGTTTTACTTACGATTTATTATTATATTGTTGTAAAATACAAAATTAATGACTTCAACGCCAACGCCATGGCTCAGTGGTTAGACCGCTTGGCTCTCACCAAGGCGGCCCGGGTTCGTTCCCAGGTGACCGCAAAGTGAGATTTATGGTGGACAACACGGCGTTGGGGCGGGTTTTCCCCGGTTTTCCCCGCCGTCTCAATCCACCGGTGCTTCATCTTCATCTCATGTATCATCAGTTTCTCGGCTGTGGTGCCGTATATACTAAAAGTGGGCGTTAAGCACTACACACACATTAATGAATTCCAAACTTGTATTGGTAATTTCTGTTTATCAGGTTAAAGAGTTAATTTTCTAATTTGTTTTTAAACGTTTTTGGTTTGGCAAACTTAAGTTTTAATAACGAGAACATTATCTTTGTGGTTTTTGATTTTAGCTTTTGTTGGTCTTTAAACTAATACATTACTTAGATATACATGTGCAACAATGGTAATAGATTTTGTCTAACTTTTACGGTTTATGAGTTCTGCGTAATAATCTAAAATGAAGTGAACTTCAGAGGACACTTTTATAAAATCTATCTTGTGCTTCTTGTTTGTTATGAAAGTATTTTGAACATAGAGTAATTTAATTTAAAATTATTAGGCTTATTTTTGACAATATAAAAAGTTTCGAAAAAGTTTAATATTACATTAAATTTTTTGAACATCTTCGTGTATCATTCATGAAGATGCTGATCATAGAAATACACAAGTTTTGTGTTTAACATACTTTCGTGTGTAGTACAATCTATACAACGAATTTTCCTTAACTACTCCTCTACATACATTATACTTTTGTGGTAATGAACGTATTATTTTAACGCCAAAATGTTCCCCAAAGGCGATAACTGGTACAAACCTACAGTTCAAATGTCCCGTGTGTTTTTTGGGTAGCTGCGACCACAGCAACACTCAGTGGCAGTTTCATGCAACACCAATTACATGTAGGGCGCACAGATGACGCGCATGTAAATTTCCACTTCTTTAGAAGTATATTCCTCAATTTATTTGATTATATCGAGTTAAACTTTGGCAGAGATTGAATGTAGCTGTAAAGAAAATACGATTCCAAAATAGAATTGAAGGTAAAGCAATTGTTCTAATGTGCTGTTCGCTATGGACGTTTAACATATTGTTGCCGTTGAACATCTGAGATCTGAATAAAAAGGAATATCCATTTAGTATTCGACAAAATTATAGATATTTGTAAATTCAGTCATGAACTCAGGAATATGTCCGAAAGAGTCAAATTTTGTTTATCCATTCTGATGATTAGTAATCTTCTGATGATATTCCAAGCAAAGTGAAGATATATATTACATTTATCATAAATATATCTTATAAAATTAATATTTCAAACAAAGGCTTGCAGCTATATCTAATAAAGTTAAAACTTGCGGAAAAATTTCCCTTTAGGGGTATATCTGCTATTATGGGAGTTACTGGAATTCTTTGTGTACCATTCATGAACATAGTGAAGTTGCATACAAGTTTGATATTTAGCCGACTTTTCCGTTTAGTATTTGGTACAAAAAAAAACATTTTTTTTTCTAAATTCAGCAGATACCCAAATACATATTTTCTATGCACGCTCGACATTTATTATGTGATACAATGAATAAATGCAAAACTTGTGAAAGAATCCTCTACCTGCTATGTTTAGGTGCGGCATTGGAAGTAATATTTTAACATTAAGGAAAAGCCTGACGAAGGAAACCGGTACAAACGTACAGTTTTAAGGTCCCGAGCGCTTCTTGAGTACACAGCGACACACACTGGAAGTCTCGTGCATTATGAGATACAATAAGCATGACATAGATGACGCAATAGTTATAATTGTCATATATATAGTAGTGTGTCCTAAATTGTTAAGAATGTTTTAAATCATTTGTAATAAAGATGGTCAGCATTGTTTGCAAGGGAGATAGAAAATTTGTTAGATAGTAAGTTATAGCTATATTACTGTAAAAGACGCTCATAGACTGACAGGAAGTATTGTGTTTGGCAACGAAAGTCTACAGAAAGCTATATGAGTTAAACAAATCGAGTACACTTCTCTTCGCTTTAAAACACAACTCATCAGAAGAAAAACCAACCGTCAAACCACCGTCCGTTGACTTAACACCCATAGAATGCCAGTAAAGGGACAGTGTCCCGGGATGGCAATAAGTCGAAGGCCCCTGTTCCATGGAGCAGGGTTCACCTTCAACGACACCTCAGTGCTGTGCTAGAATTTTTATATATTCTTTCAAATATGCTCCTATTCCTTCATTGTTTATTGGAGTGTAATAAAAATTTTACACTCACTTAAATCTTAATGTAAACTTTACTTGACTGCTGTCCAATTGATTTCCCAGCCGGCAGTCATTTGTCATTGATGATGTTTCAGTACAATTCTGACAGAGACACATGTGTTTTTCAGGGTCTGACTGATATCACAAACAGCCACACGAACTCCTTTATTATTCTTTAGTGAACATATGAGTTTCAAAACCTGCGTTCCCGTTACTGCAATGCAGAATCAAAAGCGTATTTCCTGATTATTCTCCCCAAATATATTGTATAATATAGTTTAGGATACATGAGCTAGAGTTGTGAGAGGCAGTCTTATAAGACTATACCCTGGACCAGCATGTAACACTACGAACGCACAACGTCACAGTTGGTGTGAGGAAGTGGAACATAGACAATGGCCACTTCATTGGCAAATATTCTACTAGAGCTGAAAGAAATGAACACGGCTACAGACAACTTCTACGCAACAATGACTGCAATGAAAGCCGACTAAGGCTTTGCTGGCCATATGCTCGATTGCCAGGACTAACTTCTGTAGCGTCTCCCCTGACTGCTGTGACCTTTATTTTAGCCGGCTGCGGTACGGTGGAGCTAAGTGGTGATTTCCAAAGCGGTTCTCCAGGGCCTCCCAGAAGTCCTTGAGCGCGGTCGCTGTCTGGACAGCGTCCAGGACTTCTAGGCCCGTCCTTGGAGGCTGGCTATTAACTGTGTGGCCTCTTCCTCTGGTGACCAATTGTTGTGTTTAGTCACCGTGTCGAATTGACGGCGAAAGACTTCCAAATTTGTCGCACCGTGTCTTTAAGTTTTTTAAATCCTTTAACGGCCTGCCGACGATATCCTGTACCATGGCGTTCAGGGACGTTGTATTGGTATCGGCCTTTCCCTCCAGGTTAATTACGCGAAATGCAAGGTCTTCGACGTCTTTCACCATGGCGTTCAGGCACCTGGCGTTTTTGTCGGCCTTTTCATCTAAATCGTTTAGGCGCTCGTCCACTTGACCCATACGTTTGCCCAGCTCCGCGAAGTCATCCCTTACGCCGGTCAACTGCTCTTCCAACTTTGCGGCGAGGGGCTCGTTTGCCGCTTTCAGTTCCGCGGCCAGGTTGTCACTGGCCGCCTACGGCTTCCTGGTTAATTCGGTCTACATTTGTTCCATCTTCTCGGTGATGTAGTCGTTAGCCGTCTTCATCTTCTTCAGTTCTGTAGCCAGGTTGTTTTAAGCTGCTTTCATTTCCGTGGTGAGTTCGGCCTTCATTTCCATCATCTTCTCCAAAGTCTTTTCCAATGCGGCATCCAAGACACAATGCTGACACCAGTTGTGACTTTGTGGGTTCCTGAAGTTAAAGATCCAGGTTACAAACACAAAAAATTGTTCTTTATTTAAGTAGAAATTCGCTTCGTACGCATACACAATACAACATAGAAGGTCAACAAACACAGCTGTTTACCCGCAGGCGTTCAATTACCGACTGACCTTCTTTGGCGGGCTGGCTGACTTTTCATAGTTTACTGACATTCCAGAAAATTCTCAAAAAGTACAGAGCCGGCTAGAACAAAGGTGAACTCTCGAGAAATCCATCTCCTCTTCCCCCCGCCGTTTTGGCGAGCTCTTATCTACACATGGCACTGCGCATTCCTTTGAATGGCTTGACGCCTCGATGAACAATGGCCTGGCGAATCTATTAACGTACTCATAAAAATTATGTAATGTTCACTTAAAATAAATCAAATGCTCCTTTCCCATACTCTGTATTAAATAAGAAAAGCAATTCTGTCAAATAAAATTTACTCGGATTGGCTCAGTATAAACCAAATATTACATAGAGACAAAAATGAAAATATATGTGACAGTAAGTATCTTGCAATTAAGACATAAAGCACGGTAAAATTAAACCTACAACGTAAATTGTCTAGCAAATGGCAGTTAAATAAAAGAGTATATAGTAGAAAAAATATATGAGTCAATTAAATGTAAATAAGCATCTAATATAACTTATTAATGTTCTTAAAGCTAAATAACAATCCTGCGAAAAAGAGGAATTCATATGCTTTTACGAAATATATTAAAATGAATACTAAATAGATATAAAGTTCTTTCTGTAATAGATTCTTTATTTTAATGCTTTTTGCTCTAATAAAGTGACAAACGCTATGCATTTATAATTAAAACAAATAAAATAAATCAAGGATTGTATTACGCTATGACTCGTCGGCAAACCCTTCGCCACGTGAGGCCTGATGATGGTCACGGCCGCCCCGGTGTCCACCAGCACGCGGCACGGCTTTCCTCTTACCCAGCCGTCCACGATGAGGTTGTCATCCATCCGACGGCTGACGGCGCGGATTGTCACTCGAGGGGATGGTGGTAATGGCGCCGACGTGCCCCTCTCCACGCCGGGACTTACTCGTTCTTCCAGCCGCTCTTCCTGGTGTGGGCAGTCTCTCTGCAAGTGCCCGGGCTGTCCACACCCCCAACACAGGCCACTAGGTGTTCGCCGGCGTCCCTCAGCTGGTCTTCTGTCTCCGGCCTAGCGGAAACTCCTCGTACTCGCCGTCGGGATAGATGCTACCTTGGCCGCCTCCATCCTTAATGCCGCTGTAAGCGCCTCGTGGATGGTTTTATAATCGCCGAGCATTAGGCGCTGACGAATATCCGTGTCCCGTACCCCGTCGACAAATTTGTAGGCGGCTTCCCGGGATACGAACTCCAGTGGCAGGTCAACCAAGGCCTTGCCACCTAGCTGCTCAATCGCTATGGCGAACTGCTGCAGCGTATCCCCCGGCTGCTGTGACCTTGCCTTTAGTTGGCTGCGGTACGCTGCGGCTAAGCAGTGGTTCCCGAAACGATTCTCCAGGGTCTCCCAGATGACGTTGGGCGCCACCGTTGTCTGCACGGCGTCTAGGAGTTCCGCGTCTGTCCCTGGAGGCTGGCTATTAACTGTGTGGCCTGCTCCTCCGGTGACCATCTGTTGTGCTTGGCCACTGTGTCGAACTGGCGGCGTAAGACCTCATATGTTGACGCGTCGTCATATTCCGGCGGTTTGACGCGCGCAGATGTGTCGCGTCCCGGCGCGTCGGCCTTCAAATCCTTCAGTTTCCTGCCGACGACGTCCACTACTATGGCGTTCATTGACTTGACGCTGCTGTCGGCCTTTCGCTCCAGGTCTTCAACGCGGCTCGCCAGGTCCTCGACGCACTCGTCCACTTGGCCCATCCGCTTGCCCAGCTCCGTCACGTTATCCCTCACGCCGGCCAACTGTTCTTCAAGCTTCACGGCAAGGGCCTCGTCTGCCGCTTTCATCTCCGTGGCCAGGCTGTCGTTCGCTGCCCTCATTTCTGTGGTCAATTCGGCCATTTTTGCGGTCATTGTCGTGGCCAAGTTGTTATTTGCCGCTTCCGTCTTCGCTGTTATCTCCGCGGCCAGGTTGTTATTTGCCGCTTCCGTCTTCGCTGTTATTTCGGCCTTCAGTTCTTGCATCTTCTCGGCGATGTTGTCGATGGCCGTCCTCATTTCTTCCATTTTGTGTAAAATCTTTTCCGGTGCCGATTCCATGGCCGTTATCCTACTTCTGACGCCAGTTGTGACTTTGTGGGTTCGTGAAATAAAAAGTCGAGGTCACAAATACAAAAACTTGCACTTTATTTTCGTAGCAATACACTGTTCACAATTACAATTTGCCAGATAACCTAAAAACTGTATATTTTAAAAACACTTTGCTCAACTGAATGTCGCTTCCGGTAACGATCGCTCCCGAAGTTTCCCGAATCTCCCCCGGCCATCATTTATTGATCGGCATCGCGAATCTGCCGCCAGGGTAACAATATAAATCAAATAACCGCGGACCTAAGACAAACCTCGAAACTTTACACACTTTCTACAGCTTTATACAGTGTTTTGAGCTCGTTTTGGTAGTTTCAACACAAATAGGAAACTGCATCTTACACTGCAATTACTGTATGAGTTAAAAACTGACATTATTTGTGACAGAAGTGAAAACCATCTACCTGATTCTTATCATGTTTGACAT
Source organism: Mantis religiosa (assembly GCA_030765055.1). Taxonomy (NCBI): domain Eukaryota; kingdom Metazoa; phylum Arthropoda; class Insecta; order Mantodea; family Mantidae; genus Mantis; species Mantis religiosa. The sequence continues at coordinate 135,012 of JAUKNK010000159.1, forward strand.
ACTTTGTATAGTGAAAACATGAGTATGCTAAAGATTTAAATCCTATTGTGTAGATTTGCCATTTTGTGTTCCAATGCTATTGTCACCTGATGCATGTGATAGGCTGTTTCTTCAGGGGCATGTTTAAAGGTGTACGCGAATGCACGCTAATGAATGAAAGTTTTTAAACTCCTTATACTTATTACTGCAGCTTTCTTATCTCAGTACGACGTTTTTGGAATAGACATTCAAAGTGATTGCTTTTTGTCATACACAACACTTATCCAGTGAGTTATCTACGCATCCTCTATAAACTGTACTACAAATCGTCCATTAGAAGACATTCAAAAAACGCGTCACACATATGTTGCTTAACAAGAGCAAGAGGCAGGTGTTTCACCTGGTGAAATGTGTCTGTTATGTTGAATATTGAAGCTAATTTTTTGTGCTCGTGCCATGTTTGAAGATGCGATGATGTTGCAACACATTGTGGCACCATCTTGATGTAGGATGATTTGAGATGAAGGTGGATGCTGATTAATTTCTCACCTTTGTTGACGATCTTGAAGAAATCTAGAAGTTTCTCCGCCACCTCTGGATAATTAGGCGCATCTGCAATTGTTGAGCAATGAGATCTTTCTCTTTTCCCAGGGTAGTGGTAACGGGGCTGATAAATATAGCCATATAATTTTTAAAGAAGGAATAATACTTTTCTTGTTCAAAGATGGAAATTTAATTCCTCATAGACATTTCTAAATTCTTTGATACAATTTTAAATATTGTTAATGTAGTCTTCTTACAAACAGCGGTAGATTCCACGATGAACTATTTCTATTCTTGCGCACACGCTACTTATGCATTTTAGATTTTCACACAAAATTGTTTCTGCACACACTCGGAGAAATAAATACCCGTCTGACTCCTAAGACATTCATCAGCGGCAGAAAAAAATATTTTAAACCATTTAACAAATTATGATATTACGTTGTCATGGTCACACCATTACCCACGTTACATTACTTCTTTAATTTGTTACAAATACTAGTCTCCTTGACTATTCCTAACAAAACATGAAATACCCAAAATAACTTCTATAATATTCAAGTGATAATTTTTATCTTTGATTTTTCCCAGCAAAATTTGACGTCATCAATAGTTTCTCTGATGGAGCAGGTTATACGATTCCCCAAGCGGATTGCGATCGTATTTTGGTGTGCTGATAGCAACTTTGAAGCCTCCTTCTACCGGGAAATAGGTATACTCTTTGAGAGGTGGGTCATTGTTGTTGTAATTTTACGTCCTCCAACGCTAAGTCATATCGGATGGTGAATGAAATGGTTGATATGAGGCTCAAATGTGTCTGGGATTCATGGAGCTTAGAGATACCCGATATTTGTCTTTAAGGTTAAAGGAAAACTCTGGAAAAAGCCGTATCCAGGTAGTTCACCCTGACCGAGATTCGAACTCGGGACCTCTTGAACCTGTGGCAGACACGCTTACTTATACGCTACCGAGGTGGGCAAAGCTGGGTCGCGCCCACGTAAAGCAAAGTTGCGCAATTTCGCGTGGTGCGTAATTTCGATAACCGTTGTAGTTTGTTTTAATGAATGTGAGCACTATAAATGACGGATAAATTCAAACAATATCTTGCGATTTGATGTGTCTCTGTGGAGATAAATCAGTTAATTTAATTGAACAAAATAATGCCAAATTAATAACTGTATCAGCTTCAAAACAGTTTAGTAAACAAACAATTTCTTTGTGTCCTTTTAGCAGTGCACGTCGTATCGAATGATGAATGATTAAATTTGTCATCTCCGTAATTAAATTATTTCACTCGTTATGCAAAACCTCGCCCCTTTATAGATTTTCTTAATTTTTTTACCTAATTTCCACTTTCCCCTTCATCATCAATTTCCAAACTAAATCAATACTGTTTATCGTATCAAAAGCTTCCTCAAAATCCGCAAACAACATATATACCGTTCTTCTCGATTTCCTGAGGTATATGTCTATTATGTTCTTTACTAGCAACAGATTATCCATTATCCGTTTTCTTTTTCTGAAACCTGCTTGAAATTCAAACAGCTTACTCTCTCGTTCTGCTTAAATTCTTAGCCCTTCTGCTAATATTGCTGTGTATATTTTTCCTAATATAGATAACAGACTTATTCCCCTGTAGTTTTCTGGTTCTTTATGATGCGGTTCAGCCCGTTTGAACCTGATTGAGTGGTCCATCGTACACTGAATACCTCATAAGTAGCTGGATGGAAGGACTGAGGGAATTTGTAGGAAAAGGTGTTTCACTCAACATAGCTCAGCATGACCCTTATCGTGGATCTCAGGGATGGGTAACGTAGGTCCTGACTATGGTCGGAATGAACAGAAACACCTTGTCCTGTATGGATGCAGATTTATTGGTCCTTTATGTGTTGCGTGCTCGCCACAGCCTGCGTCATCCGTAGTATGTAGCTGGCTACGTCGTTTCGCGTCTCGTTGTCTTGTATTCCTTTAAGTCCGGAAGCGCTGTACGTTCATCACACGTGTATGGCGAGTGCCGTTCTGACCGCGAGAGTTACACGTGTAAGACGCCTGCCGGTCTGACTACGAGCCTTGTACGTATATGACGCGTGTCGGTCTGACGACGAGTGATTCTTCACCTAAACCTCCCACTTCAGCCATGTTAGTGTTTTCCTCCATTTACTCTGATTTTGGAACTTTTCGATGGTCATGTGCCTAATAACCTATTTCTGATTGGTCAAACGAAATTCGCGTGGGTTGGTTAATCGTACTACTTATTTATGCTACGGCACGGACGTTAAACGTCTGTTTATGTCTGTGTCGTCATTGTGAAGGTCACGACTGTTTTCATTTCTAAAGGTTTTGAGCGGAAGTGGGCCCCATCCCACCATCGCCATCCCTAGCCTCGGGCAATATTGGACAAAAGAATACAGCGTTGGTTTCCCGAGCCTATTAGAAGGTGAATGCCCAGTCTACATAGAGTTTCGCTCCTGTCGGTAGTTTTGTCTGATATGGTCAGTTTCAATTTGAACCTCCCGTCCGCTTATAAATAGGTACAATCATGCTTATTTTCCAGCTTTCTGGTTTCTCATCACTTTCCTTTATCTTGTTTCGCACATTTGTCATTACTTCTCCGCCACTTTTTGTTTATCCATACACTTTCCAAAATCTCCCTGGTATAACATCGAGTCCTACTGTCTTCTCCTTTTTACATATTGTAATTGTTAGTACACTTCTTACATTGTGGATTGCCTATCTAGATATTCATTTGCTATTTCTACTCTTCCCAAATCTCTTATTTCTAGTTTTAATTTTCTGCCCTCCCCTATCAGCTCCCTGAAATATTTCTGCCATTGATTTGCTTTAATCTCATTTTTTGCCTCCCCTTTCCTGACTACACCTCTTACTGCTTCCCATACTTTTCATCTTTTCCCTCTATAACTTCTTTTAACTTTTTCCCCACTTTTTCCTGCCATTCTTTATTTTTTGCTTACAGTAAATTTTATATCGCAATTTCCTAAACAACAGATGTTTTCTGTCAAGAGATGGCTGCCAAGAGTGATACATTTATAGTGCGTTCCTGAGGATCACCTGTTCAAGGCTCTTAAATATCCACTACCTGCACAGTGTAGTTAGGACGGGTAAAGGAGTAGCTACATAAGGGTAGTCGGTTTCAACCTATCCATTTTACTGATTTCGTATATCATCTCATAATTCTTAGCTAACATTTACTTAGAGTTTAAACTGAATATAAAATTTCCCTTTAACTTTATTTTAATACGCTTTTTGTGTAAATATTTGAAAATACACCTTTAGAATGACAATGTTTGTATTTTATAAATGTTTAATAATGTTAAAATGTGTAAATAGATGTTCAGGTGCAGGTACGCAGTATCGGGATGAAGTATTACAGATTTTATTTATTTGTGAGATATTGCAGCCCTTTATTGCCGAGGTCAATATAACTGGAAGTTATGAAGTTAAGGTAAAGGAAAGTGCTCTCTTCATCTCCACAAAATTCACATATGCCTACCTCATTACTTCTCAACCCCTTTAGATATATTATTCCTATTCTCAACCATGCAATGCCTTCTCTTCCAGTTTTGCCACATTCATCTACATATTTCCCGTACACCATTCTGTCTTTAATTGCTTATCAAATTTAAAGGATTTCTTTTCATCTATACCTTCCCAAATCTCCTGTCTATCTATGTCTAGTACTCTGGTTCTCACTTCCTTTCAAAAACCACCATGATTTGACTCCTTGGCTCTCCATAAATGTCCCATGCCTATCTTCGATATCATTCTTTCCAATTCCGACCTGTTTGTGTTCTTACTGCTTTTCTGTTTCTTCATGCACAGATTCAATAATTCCCCTTTCTGCCCTATAATACACTTATACCAGAATTTCAGTGTTGTTTCTAATTTTATTCCGCTCCTTTTTGTATTACCCCAGTCTAATAATGTCACTCCTCTTCGTGACGATTTTGGCAACCCCATTAGTTCTTTCCAAAGCAGTCCATATATCTGGTCTAATTGTGTACCTATCTCTGATGTGCCCCATTCCTTCACTGCATACATTGTTCTGAATTTTTTCTAATACATTCTTTCTAACCATCTAACTGACATTTCCAGTTTATGTTTACATATTCTTACCCCTGACCTTGCCGCTCTGCCATTAGCTATATTTATTTTATTACTTATATTACTGTATTTATCACCATCATCATGGTCTCATCTGAATTTCTGGAAATTCCGGCGGATGTAGAATCGTTCGCTCTTCATTTTTCTAACGCTGCTTATATGACTTTATTGTTGCGAGAAGCAGGGCCCTTCAATGGAAATTAATTGTTCTTTCACACTGCCCGGGTGTTGGCTAAATTGTGGAAACGTAGAGTCAGACTGAAAAATTCAATGCCATGGCCACCATTTGAACCACGGATCTTCAGGTTTCCGTCCAGCCATTCTACCATTGAGCTACTATGGAAAACGTGTCGCTATGACACGTTTCCACAATTTAGCCAGCACACGGCCAGTGTGAAAGAACAATTAATGTTTTCCATTAACTGACCTAATAGAGGTTAACTATTGATCCCGGGTCTTAAAGTATTTACATGTTGTAACTCGCCATTAAGGTAGTTCTCCCATGTGTTTATGAGAACTCCTAAGTTGTTTACCGGAAAAATACGACTCAGTTGGAGAATTTAATGTCATATCGGCACGTTGGCCATAGTAGCACAATGGTAGAGAGGCTGGACGGAAACCAGAAGATCGTTGGTTCAAATCCCGGCTATGGCATTAAGTTTTTCAGTCTGACTCTACGTTTCCACAGGGCCCTTAATGTCTAATGTGTAATGGATCTTGAGTTAATCCAATCAGACTTTGTTGTTACGAACCAGACATTCGTTAATTTGAGTCTAAATCGACTCTGTTGTAAAAAATAACACTTGAGCAGTTAATGTCCAATTACAGTTTAGGTACAGACTGCAGATGTTTCATACGGAGGGTAAAAAATACATTATTTCCTTTACTACTATCCTAATATGATTTATACCGTGGTAACACAAAATCAAGCACCAAGAGTAAATCACTCTGGTAGCTTCTCTATACTCTTGCGATCCTGATGACAAAATGACACCCTCATCATTCTAACTCATCATGCAATTGCGGTGCACTATATGGGGTTAGTCGGTGACCCCCATTAAATGAGTTTACTTGAAGCTAATCATCATAAGAGCACATTTTATTGAAATTTGAACTACCTATAGTATTAAAATAGAAACTGAACCCTGATATAAATAGGGAACTAAACATAACTAGTAATTTAATTAAAGAAATAGTGGAGATTCAAAACAAAAGTCAGGAATGTCTTAATGGAACGCAGCTTTATAATTTGAACCAACGTTGCTAACGTTTAAGTTTGGACTTGCTAATCAAAGTACGGAAGCTGTAAAACAGTAAATATGATATCGTGAGCCACAGGAATCGAAAACTTTGCAGAGAGAAGGAGAGATTGGTAGGGAGGGGAAAAAGCCGGAGAAACGAGAGAACAGAGACTGATGATGATTTTTAACTGTATGGACGTAGAGGAATAGTTAAAGAGAGAAAGAAAAGAACAGCCAAGTTATTGGATCTCTATATATTTCGTTCTTGGTATAAACGAAGAATTTTTACCAGTTTACGACAAGTCGGTGAATATTAATTTACCATTTATATAATTAGGCGAGGATTCTTCGTCTTTTCCCATAGACGTGTTTCCAGCTTATCGCTTCAAATATGATGAAAATTTGTTATATTCAACTCTGCAGCGTTGTGCAGTAGGTGAGCTAAGTTTCATCTTATTTTCTCCGCATTTATACTCCGTCAATAGCTTCAGTAACTACGTAGCTGATCCTTCAATTCGGAACAATTTGATTTCGGAATTTTATTATGTACATAATGTCCATTAGGGAGCTACATATTATATGAGACACTCGTACACATCAGCAGTTTCATTTATAGCTCCATAATCCTGAGATATTGCGTAACGGTCTTCTTAGAAACCGGTCGCCGATTACAGGAATTTGATTACAAAAACTGTATGACCGGAAAACTGTCCTGATTGCAGAATAGAACTATATATTTACTATTATTTCAATTGTCCTTGAGAATTTATAGTAACTTAGGACTATGGTATCCAAATATTACGTACTTGTATTATTTTTTTTATCTACTGCATCTTAATACCCTTGGAGAAGTTATTAAGTTTGACAGTTTAAACACAGGAAGATTTTTGAAAAGCTTACTATTTGTTAGTACCTACTATTGTTAGTTTAGTTAATCAATATTTGACAAATGTTGTTACACACTATTTTACTATTAATCTTACCAACACACCAGAAGTCTGGTTACTGACAAGTAGCTCTAGACCCGAGAAACAAGAAGACCCCTTCTCGACAGACCAAGGGTTTGGTAGTTCACAGTTATGCCCTTTGGTCTTTGCAACGCACTGGCTACCTTCCAACACCAAGCCAATATTTGTTAGTAAGCCGGCCCCAAACTACGAAGCTGGAATAATAATCCACAGATGTCCTTTGTTCTAGCGGAAACATACACTAGCTATATAAAAAGGTACCACAGCGTAACAAAATCATGCTGTTCTCGCTGTCCTCAAATGTATGAGCTGGTTGGAAGTTCTCAATGATCTCTGTACACCGATCTAACATGCCTTCGGTCTTCATCTACACTAATCCAACTTTTACATAAATACTGATATAATAACTGTAGTTTTTCCCTTTCAAAGTTAACTGCAAGCGTCAGAACATTCTTACATTCAAAACAAAGCGAAAACGTACAGTCAGCTGCAGGAAACTGAATTTCGTATATTAGGATTGCTGAAATAACTAGAAGGTGCAAATTCTATAATTACCTCCTGATGAATATGTCGTCCTGCTCTGAGAGGGCAGTAGTAGTACAGGAAGATATTGTAGCGGAGATCTTTCAACCATTTTGCATATATGGCCTGCTGCGAAGGTACAGGTGTCTCTTGGTTATCAGGAACACAGAAATATGGAGGAGCTGTAAGCGGGCCTATTTGTTTGTGCATGGCAGGTTGCGTTGCCATGGTTACAGACAGTTGTATTAGTAGGAAACAAGAGACTGTGTTTCCTTTTACCTTACCTGTTTGCGACTGCTATAGGATGATTGCCAAACTGGAATTCCACTTTAATGCTACCAACACCACAGAGTTGACTTTCACCCAAGTTACAAAACATGTAGCTCGTGACAACAAAGTATCATGTGTGCTTTTATTAACACACGAGGCATAATACTTAAGTTAGCAGGAATCATGGTCCTCAGGATAAAGATATCATTACTAATGATCTTAAAGGAACAATTCATAACATCCATGTTTTAAAAATGTCCCTAACAAGTACATATGCCCAAACCATTTTGTTCTGTACAAGATAACAGAGTAAACTGAAAGTTCAACTTACTAAAAATTTTATCACTCACTTTTCTTTCTTTATTTCTTTCTTTGCTACTCTATTTATTTATGTAATTCAGAATAACAATATTACAATTAAACACACCATCGACATTTTCATCCTTATTTCACCAACTATCTCTCTCTCTCTCTCTCTCTCTCTCTCTCTCTCTCTCTCTCTCTCTAAGATTAAGTTTCTTTCTATACCGAGTATATAAATATAAATATAATACGGAGTATTATATTTATTGATAAACGATTTCTGCTCTTTTCTATATTATGCGCAAACTTACAGTTCTGCAGTGTTAATTCACAGAGCTATAGCTTAAAACATTTTGTAAATCATATCTTGATCGCAACTATCATTTACGTATAAATTATCTCCTCTTGATTCCTTTCCTAAAAAAACTTAACTCATATTTAACTAAAGCAAATGTATGACGAAAAACACAGAGAGAATTATTTTTAAATCAACACACGTGCTGTTTCTTGAAAGTAGAGCTTTACAGACTCATGGACGCACATAAGCCATCACATAAACCGTACGTAATCGACGAGCTCTTATTCCTCCCTGGCCATTCAGTGTTAAGGTTACCACCCTACTCACCTAACCTAACTCGCATGGAACTTGTTTGGGCCTACCTCAAACAATGGATAGCAGGTCTAGCACAACTTTTAACTTACAAGATGTATTGCATATGTGTGAGAAACGGGTTGCTGATGTTGGTGAAGAAAAGTGGAAAAATATTTGTCTTCATGTTGAAAAAATTGAAAATGTTTACATTGGAAAAGAAGAAATCTCCCAAAATGGAATTGAGAGCTTCATAGTACAAATATCAGGAGACAGCAACAATAATTTCAACGAAGGAGAGGAAACAGAAAGCGAAGAAGAGGAGGAAGAAGAATTTCACGATGACGATAGAGAGTTGTCAGTTGTAGAATATCCGGCATATGATGAGAATGCCTTGTTGACTATACTCTGCGTGTGCTTGTGTCGGAAGCGAAGAGAAAGAAACTGGACCAGAATATTTAAACATGTTTATAATTATAATAGCCTCGTGTTCTGTGATGAGTGTAATATATTCACCAGTGAGCAGCACAATCTCGCACCCACCATAACGGCCTCATTCCGTGAATGAACAATAATTCGGTGAGTCACATTGTACCATGTTTACTGTCTTTTATTCTTTTTGCTGATTTATTTTCAGCTGTTTACTTTTTTACCGTTAATTTATCATGACAAACACAACATTTACACGAACAGATACATCCATACCCTCCCAATGCAGGAGTCGAACTGCGGTCCTCTACGTGACAGGCCACCAGTGGCAAACACTAAGGATCATGGCCAGCAGAACCGGCTAACTCGCCTTCAGGCACTACAAGCCGCTAAGGCATCACCTCAAATTTTTCTTTTCCCATAAATTAAAAGATTTGTGATATCAAAGTAGTACGAGTAAAATGCAAAGAGCATTTTGTTTCTAAGTAGCTAAGATGAGCAAGTGCTCATATATCTTAAGGTCTGCGATTTAGTAAAGCCGAGTTTGCGAAATATGGCCGTGCTACATTATCAGCCATCCTCTAGCGCAGAGAAGAAGTAGCGCAGATCCTTCAACATTTTTGCGACAATGAAGTAGGCTATATTAGGGTTGTGCAGGTCCCCGACTTATCAGGATCGCAAGAATATAGAGAACCTATATGCATGCTGTATTGATCCTGCTTCACAGAATGCGTTGCCATGGTATCAGTCAGATGTATTAGGATAGTAGCAAACAAGAGAAGGTGCTTCGTTTAACCTTATTAGCTTGGAAATTATACAGTCTTGTTAACAAATTGTAATTACAATTGACTGCTACCACTGTTATTTTAACATAACAGAGTTGAATTTTACTCAAATTAAGGAATATCTAGGGCGTCACAATAAAGTATGATGTTTGTTTAGATTAACACACAATGCATAAAACCTTAAACCTGCAAGAATCGTGGTTCTCACGATAATGAAACTCACTGATAATGATTCTGAAGAAACAATTCAAAACAGTGGCTTTAAAAATTCAATTACGAAGTACATATGCTCAAAAACATTTCAGTCTGTACATGATAACGGGTTACATAGTTCAACTTTGATGCCTCTGTTCTGAATAAGTGACTATAAATGCTATGTATTGGAAATCAAATAAAATTTTTAGACGCGCTCCAACACCTAAGTGAAGTTTGATTAAAATAGTATTGATTTTTACTATATATATATATATATATATATATATATATAATATGGTCACTAAGCATTGCTTTGCTTCCAGCCCGTGCCGAGGCGAACGGCCAGAGAGAGAGAGAGAGGGAGAGAGAAAGAAGTAGGTAAAGAAAGTTGCCCAGCATCAAGTGTGCTCGCGTCATCATTTTAAACGCTTGCCGAGAGCGAGAAAGAGTCAGTAACATGTCTGGATAGTTCCCTCCTTCGTCTGCGATTGTGTAAGGCCGTGAAGTTTGGGGAAAGGTGCAAGAAACGATGGTTCGGTTACAAATGCGTCGCGGCTGTTCGGACAGCTCAGTGATACAGCGGAGCTACTAGTGAGTGAATGAGGCTGCAGCTGTATATGGAGCTGTGAATTGAGTGTGCAGCGTTGTGGACGTGAGGCAGACGACTGTGAAGGTTGTGTTTGTATTTATGTTACCTAATTGTAGTGCTGCAAAGGGCTGTACGAAACGAATTTTAACTGGCAGTAAAGAGCATTTTGAATTTCTGCAAACTCCTCTTTTAATTTTAAGAACCCACAAAGCCAGAAAATATATGTGTAACGCAATCCGATTAGGTTAGATTTTTTTATCCGGGTTGTACTATAAATATGCATATCACATATTTTATCTGTTGAAAAGGTTCTGTTTGTAAAGTATCTAGCTTCTTAACCGAAAAAATTATCTCCTGTCACCTATTTGTCTGTCTGGGTGGCTCAGCTGATAAGGTGCTGGCCTATGCATCTCAAGGATGATTATTCAAACTTGAACTTTAAGTGTGTATAAACACGATACTAACATTCATAAAACATTTTAGCATGTAAATGAACCTCTGTCTTGCCTATTTCTGACTCATTGGTAACTTTCAAATGTTTCTAGTAATTTTCTGAGTGATGAATTTATAAAAAAAAAAAAAAAATTCTTCTCCTCTTCTTTCCCTTAGAATCAAATTTGAATGATGATGGATGATTCACGCCAAACTCATATTTCTCATCAGCTAATGATTAACTGTTCTATCTTTGTTTATGCCAAGTGCCTTTAATTAATTATAGAATTTTGAAACGATATTAAGCCCCTTGTAAGCCGCTTATACTTCATTCTTTCATACTACTATCTTACGGAACATTTTTTCACCCAGCATACCCTCTACTGAAATACAGCTTCCCACATACTCTCCCATATTTCCAGAAAGGTAAATTAACATCCAATATTTTCCCTTGAAGTAATAATATACAGATATTCAAGTGTGAATAAACGCGCTGACATACACAATATTAATTCTTGAATTTCGTATTTAATCGTCTTACCGCAGTCCCAGGTCTCCAACAACTGAAAAGTGCACACAGAGAATTAAACTAATGTACTATATGTCAACCAAAACCAATTACAGTGCACCATATTAGCATGGTGGCATTGGTAGGACTTTCTTGGAAATTAACTCAGTGTCACCGCTAAATGAAAAACGAATCACGTGATATTCAGTATTAACATTAACAAAGCCGATCATAATTTTTCCATTACGAAGGTATCGTCTTGGAAAAAGCTTAGTGATATTGGTGCCTTGATTGGTTGCTGAGAGACCAGGATGACGTACAACCTTCTGTTATACCTCCTAGACTTACACTCCTGTTGTCATTCTGGTTAGTTTTGTAGTTAATTCTATCATTTGCACCTTAGCTTAAGCAGTATAAAATCAAAATATGATGGCAGCCTGAAGTGTAGTCTATTTAATAAATACATGACATTAATTGTTCGTTACGAGTTATTGCCTCTAATAGATTACCTTTGTCGAAAAATCAACACTTCCTTCTAACTCCTGTAACATTTAACTTGACGATGTAGTGCGTCAATATGAAGCTAGCGTCGTTTTATTTATCAGACCTAATAAATAAAAAAATTATATTCTGATATAACCTACTTTAGTTTCTTACCGGTGCAAGAGTGATGTATGGATTGTTATTCCAGCTTCGTTGATTAGGGACGGATTGTTAACAAATACCGGCATTACACATACATTTTCACCTGCGTGTAAAGATTATGGAAGCCTTTCAACCACAATGAAGAATGATTTCTTCTTGGTACTAGTGTGAAACATCTGATTTTGTACCAAAACTCGGTCCTAACTCACTGAGAGCTGCCGGAAGCGTCATCTGAACTTCCGTAGTTCTTCCAGAACTTCATTTGCTTCACTTTCTGTAATATTTTTTCATTTAATTGAAATTTTTCTCTTTGGTTATTGTATGTTGTCGTATTTCTGTTTGTTGTCTCTTTATACTCTCTCATTTTCAAAGCACGCCAATGTGTGAGGTGAGACTCATAGCCACAATTCCATGTGCGCGAAACACAAACTCTAGCCAATTAGCTAATGCTGCCATGAAGAGCTGCTATAGGCTATATCAGGGGTCCATTCCCGTCACACTTTTGTAAGGCAATGTGTCCATTGTGACATTGTGACCAATAAATAATCTGGCCCAGAAACCAAACACCACATTTCCTATAGGTTTACTGAGGTTGATCCTCAATATATAACTGTTGCTGAAATCAAGTTTGTCACACTTCAACGTTAGAAGATGACTACCAGTGAAGTACGAGGGAAGCATAAGACACATTTCATTCTCATACCATCTGTGCAAAAGCGCCTAATATTTATGTGACAGAGCGCAGTGAAAGGTACAATGAGTCTCAGCATGTTTCAGGAGAGCAGCCACGCAAGCGTCCGCACAATCTCCCAGGAATTTTCAATTCATAACGAGTCTGAAAGCACATCTTAAAAATAAAAAAGAAATGATATGTAGGGAAACGACTAAGACGAATTCGCTCAACGTGGGTGTGCAGCCAAGCATTCGGTTGAGTGGCATTACCATAAACCGAAATCTGGACACGCGCTGAACGGTGTTCGACGCAGCGACCTCACGAACAGCAGTTTCACACTACCCACATATTGTGCAACACATTAGCATGTTAGCATCATATGAAAATTTATTGAAAATGAATTCAGAAGTCTTGCTAAATGGAGAAGCTCGTGGTATTTAAGTTTGAACAGAGCGGCGCTTGCGCTTTTCAATGTGAAGATATTGATTCGAAACAGCTTGCCTGTGATTGGTGTCCTAATCGGTTGCCATGATATCAGGATGACGTATTAACTTCCATAACCCATCCCGTTTACTGCTGTTGTCAACTTATCTACCTTGTGGCTAAATAAACTATTTAAAAGTAGAGTTTAGCCATATAAAGTAATAACAGGAATACAGCCTGAAGTGTAGTCTATTTAGTAATACATAAACAGATATTTCACTTCAATTTGCGGCTGCCTCGACGAAGGGCCATTGATCTAAACAGAAAGCATAAATCAACACCTCCTATTTCCTCCTACTATCGGAGCAGTGGCCATGTAAGTAACACTAACATCTGCTTACTTTTGAGATGTAAAATGACAAGACATTTCTACTGTATTAATATGTACTACTTCCTGCGGTGCCGTATGTAGTAATAGCGGGCGTTAAACACTACACATTTCATTTCAATGTACAATGTACAATGTACAATCTTGCAAAATTTGCTTTTTGTAACACAAGAATGCCGCTAGATTTTGCACTATTTTTCGTATAGGGAAACGCTCGATGCCAGTAAGACTTTTTGTTGCATGAGAAACAAAACAATATAATTCCTACAGCAGTATTGAAGTTGACTGCAGATAGCGACCAGACATAAAGGGAAACATATGTGAAATTGCATTCTTATACAAATGTGGAAGGCTGCACAGATGTGGACATTTGCGATATCATTCGCACAGAACACTATGAAGTAAGGAACTCAACACAAACGGAGATTCCAGGTTTATTGTGGCTAACACTATCCAAGAAACTCCGGGAACGTGAGGAAGTCCAGGTAATGCGCTGAAGTCTTAAACAGGTACTGGGACTTCATCCTGGACACGTTGCGCAGTCACAAATACTCTACTCCCTATAACCTGAGGGCAGGACTATATACATCCCCGTTCTGAACCAAGAACGGTATTTACAATGTGCAAGCACTAGCACCATCTGTCCGACACCGCGACAACATAACGAGTCAAAAGGCACATCTCAAAAATGAAAAAGAGATGGTTATATAGGGAAACGACAGCGAGGAAAGCGTTCAACGGAGGTAAGCACCCCAGCATTCGGTTAAGTTTTACATTGCTAACAACCGAAATCAGAGTGCACGGTGAAAGGTGATCGAAGCACCAGGAAGCAGTTTCACACGAACAGCACTGCCACTTCGTTTGGTCTTTGATGTTGAAAGGTTTACTTGTGTTCAATATAGTACATCGTTATTTAAAGCAAGGCATCAGCAATGTTCAATGCGCGTTACCAATTACGCAAAAGTTTCACAGCGTGACAAAGTCATGCTGTTCTCGCTAGCCTCTTTAGTAGGAGGGGGTTGAAAGTTTGTCTTTACCTATGTACACTTGTCTAAACTTTATATAAATAGTGGTATAATACCTTTAATTTTAGCCTTTCAAAGTTAACTGCAAGTGCTAAAACATTTTTACATTAACCATAAGGCGAAAACGTGCCGTCTGCAGAGGAAAACTAAATTCAGAGGTATTAGTGTTGCGGAAATAACTAGAAGGTGGTAATTCTGTTGTTACCTCCTGATGTACATGACGTCCTGCTGTCAGCGTGAGAGTTGGATTAGGGCAGAAGCAATAGGATGTATTGTTTTGTTGTACTTTCGTAGGGAATTCTCAATATGTTTGTGCACTAATAAAACCTTCATCTAAACAGTGATAAAATATCTTTACTTTTAGCCTTTCAAACTTCACAGCAACTGTTAGAACATTATTACCTTCAACACAAAGCGGAAACGTACAGTCACCAGCAGGAGACTGAATTTAGTGTATTAGGATGGTAGAACTACATAGAAGCTACAAATTCTGTTATTGCCTCTTGATGTATATGACGTACTGATCTCTCGATTAATTCTATTAGGGCAGCAGAAACACGAGGAGATATTGTAACCTAGATATTTCAGCCATTTTGAGAAAGTAAAGTAGGCTATATTTCGGGCTGTTTAGGTCTCTCTTATCATGACCGCAGGAATATAGAGAAGCTAAGAGCGTGCTTTATTGATCGTGCCTGACAGGTTGCGTTGCCATGGTTTCAATCGGTTGGATTAGCATAGTAGGAAACAAGAGAAGGTGTTTCCTTTAACATCTGAGATTACACCGGGCTTGTTACCAAACAGTAATTATACTTGGCTGTAACCACTGTTATTTTAACACAACAGATTTGATTTTGACTCATATTAACAATATGTAGCACGTAACAACAAAGTATCACTTGTTATATCACGGGATA
The DNA here is from genome assembly GCA_030765055.1 of Mantis religiosa. Lineage (NCBI taxonomy): Eukaryota > Metazoa > Arthropoda > Insecta > Mantodea > Mantidae > Mantis > Mantis religiosa. Next base: position 150,555 of record JAUKNK010000159.1, read on the forward strand.
TAACAGCTTAAACTTGGAAGAATTATGTTTATCACGATAAGGAAACTCATCGCCAGTGATCTTAAAGGAACAATTATTAATAGCATCAGCGCTTTTTAAACTGCCGCTAAGGAGAACATATGCTCTGTAGGAAAACATATATTCTGTACAAGATAAGAGGATACACTGATAGTTCAACTTATAAAAAAATTTATAATTTAGCTTTTCTTTCATGTTTCCTTATTTGCCACTTTATTTAATTCAGGCTAACATCATTACAGTTAAACCCACCATCAGTCTTTTTCTCCCTTTGCCTCCTCCCTCTCCCTCTCTGTCCCTCTCTCTCGCTCTCTCTCTACGATTTGGTTTCTTTCTCTCCCGAATATCATATTGTCACGCGGGCGTTGGAACACCCTGTGGAAGCAGCTGAGAGCGGGAGACAAGGGAGGTCCGTGTTAGCCACGCCCTCTCCTCGTTTGTCTTATAGTGGTGACAGGCAATGGCTGGGAGAAAAAACATCAGTGTGCCGTCTATTTCTGTCCACCTGGTTCTCGAAATTACGGGATCTTTCATCATCTGGAAACGTCGCCTGGGAACTAGAAAAGCCGAGAAGATGGCAAGATGCCTATAAAAAGGGCTGCAGCTAGTTAGTCAGTGTGTTAGTGAGTGAGGAGACATTTGCAGTTCTTGGTGTAAGAGTTAGTCAGTGACGTGTTAGCAATGGAACGCCGTGTTAATGAACGAGAAGATTGTGCAACGGAAGACTTTACGTAACTGGTATGTGCATCGGAGTTTATGTAATCGCGAGTACAAGTGAAATTGTAACGGACGAACTGGTAAATTGTAAATGTGTGCATAACGTAATTTTGTGTAATTGGCAAGTGTTCAACTGTAAGTCGATGGAAATAAAGAACATTTTTGAGTGGTGAAACTGGACTTTTCATTTCACGAACCCCCAAAGTCACACTGGTGTCAGGAAGCGGGAAGACAACAGCACCGAACATTACAACGATGGACGCGGCATTGGAAATGATTTTGGAGAAGATGATGGAAATGAAGGCGGAACTGACAGAAATGAAGACGGCCAACGGCAACATAACCGGGAAGATGGAAGAAATGAAGGCCGAATTAACAACAAAAATAGAAGCGGCAAATAACAACCTGGCCGCAAAGCTGGAAGAAATGATGACGGCTAACGGTAACCTCACGGAGAAGATGGAAGAAATGAAGGTTGCGAACGAGGCCCTCGCCGCCAAGTTTGAGGAACGGTTGGCCGGCGTGAGGGATGACGTCACGAATCTGGGCAAGCGGATGGGTCAAGTAGACGACCGCCATAATGATTTAGAGGAAAAGGCCGACAACATCGCAAAACCCCTCACCCGCCTGACGGAGGAAAACCGGCCTTATGTGTGGACGGAGGACGCCGAAGACGCTTTCCAGCACCCGAAGGAGACCCTGTGCAGTGCTCCAATTTTGGGTTTCCCACAACCGGGTGGCGCCTTCATTGTGGACACCGACGCTAGCGAACATTACATTGGAGGTGTCCTATCGCAGATCCAGGACGGCCATGAGCGCACAAGAGTGGAAGAGAAGGAGCGTGCCGCAGCAGTCCGAGTAGCTGTGGCAGTGCCTGCTGAAGGCTGGGATAGCGCAGGCCTGAGGAGGGAGCAGCTGGCGGACGCAGACTTGGGGCCACTCTTGAGGGAAGTGGACGCAGGGACGAGACCAACCTGGGAAGACATCGCACCGAGGAGCGCCACCTACAAGTCGTACTGGGCCCAATGGGACTGGTTGAAGACCAGAGAGGGCGTGCTGTTCCGGGTATGGGAGTCACCCGATGGGAAGGCGCAGAGAGAACAGTTGGTACTCCCCCGGAGTAAGGTCCCGGAAGTCTTGGAGGAAGTGCACGCCGGTACTTCAGGAGGACACCTGGGAGCGAACCGTATTTTTCACAAACTACGGTAGCGCTACTTCTGGCTCAGACTCCGGGCAGATGCTGGTGGTACGCCTGGACCGCCTGGCACGCTACGATGGTGCTGTTCGGGGGGAACAGCTTTAAGGAGGGACCAGTGTCACGCGGGCGTTGGAACACCCTGTGGAAGCAGCTGAGAGCGGGAGACAAGGGAGGTCTGTGTTATCCACGCCCTCCCCTCGTTTGTCTTATAGTGGTGACAGGCAACGGCTGGGAGAAAAAACATCAGTGTGCCGTCTGTTTCTGTCCATCTGGTTCTCGAAATTACGGGATCTTTCATCATCTGGAAACGTCGCCTGGGAACTATAAAAGCCGAGAAGACGGCGAGATGCCTATAAAAAGGGCTGCAGCTAGTTAGTCAGTTAGTGTGTTAGTGAGTGAGGAGACATTTGCAGTTCTTGGTGTAAGAGTTAGTCAGTGACGTGTTAGCAAAGGAACGCCGTGTTAATGAACGAGAAAATTGTACAACGGAAGACTTTACGTAACTGGTATATGCATCGGAGTTTATGTAATCGCGAGTACAAGTGAAATTGTAACGGACGAACTGGTAAATTGTAATTGTGTGCATTACGTAATTTTGTGTAATTGGCAAGTGTTCAACTGTAAGTCGGTGGAAATAAAGAACATTTTTGAGTGGTGAAACTGGACTTTTCATTTCACAAAGTCACAATATTTACTGATGTATGATTAGGTGCTTTTCAATATTATGCACAAACCTACAGGTCTGCAATTTTGGTTCAAAGCGCTATAGCTGAAACAGAAGTCCTTAAGCCATTTTGCCGTAGTATTGTCACATTATAATCTTTTCTATCATTTACATATCAGTTACTATCTCTTCTTGATTGCTTTCCCATTGAAAACTTAACGCTTATCTAACCAAAGTGAATGTATTCTAACTAGGACAAAAAAAAAATCAAATTTATGGTTCAGGCATGTTTTGGAATGGAGAGAGGTGATATTTTTTAGGAATATTTGTGTCTAGGCTGCCAAAGTTTAAAGTTATTACGTTAGAACCTTCTTGCATTCAACACAAGGCATAATATGGAAAGTTAGCACCTCAACACTGAAGTCATCGTATTAGAATTGCAAAAATAAATAGATTGTGGAAATTCCGTTGTGACCTCCTGTTGTACAGAAACTTACTAAATCTAGAAATCTATGCAAGTTTGACCACCAATATCGTGGCACAGTATTTTAATGATATCAAGCTGTGTACTAATGCACGAAAAAGTGAATTAATTCTACTTGATTTTCAGCTTAGCATAGGTAATAGTCTAGTCCAGGGTATAAAAAGTGTAAATATTTTATGTTTAATCCTTGATGACAGGTTAACTTGGAACCACCTGATTGAGAGAACTAGAAGGTAAATTAAGCTCAGGACTTTTTGTGTTGCGATATTTAGCCAATTTTCTCTCAGTAGATACTTGTAAGTTAGTATATTTTGCATTAATATATTCATACATCTCTTATGGCATCGAGCTGTGGGGACACACTTCCAAATTAAAATTTAATAGAATTTTTCTCCTACAGAAAATAGCTATCAGATACCTGGCAAAAATAACACGTACGAGTTCATGCAGGCCGTATTTTAAAAACATACTTACTGTTCCCTGCATATTTATTCTGCGAACAATACTTCATGTACATAACAGGAATATATCCCCCAAAAATTCCGATGACCACACATATGAAAAAGGGCGACACAATAACAATATAGTTAAAGGACACAGGCTAAAACCTTTTGAACATAAGCCCCGATACTTTGGTCTAAAACTACTTAATAGGCTTCCGGAAAGCCTAAAAGGTACCGTGAGCTTCTAAGCTTAAATCTAAACTGACTAAATTCTTGTTAAGCAGAGGTTATTGCAGTATAGATGAATATTTTGATGATAACTTCGATGATTTTGAATAATTATATATATATATATATATATATATATATATATATATATATATATATATATATATATATATATATCTGTGTGTGTGTGTGTGTGTGTTTAAATATTGTGAAATGAAAAGTCCAATTTCACCACTCAAAAAGGTTCTTTATTTCCACCCACTTACAGTTAAACAGTTGCCAATTACACAGAATTACGTAATGCACACAATTACGGTTAAACTGTTGGTCCGTTAACTTCCACTTGCACTCGCGATTACGTAAACTCCTCCGACGCAAGCAGTCTTCTCGACCGTTCACACTAGCTCGTCAAGCACTGACAGACTCACTTCACTCGCTGCAGCTCTTTTTATAGGAATATCGCCGTCTTCTCGACCTCTCTAGTTTCCACGCGAAGGTTCCAGATGGCCGTGGAAGAGGGGGACAGGGCCGCCAGAGCAAGTGACATTTCCCTAATAATCATCCCCCTCAGTTAGTGACATAGACTGATGAGTGGGTGTGGGCCATCTGCCTCGGGTCCCTTCCAGCTGACGCCGGTCAGTCCTTCCGCTAATTGTGTGAAACTGCTCCCTCCTCAAAGCTGGTCGTCCCGAACAGCACCATCGTAGCGGGCTAGACGATTCAGGTGTACCACCAACATCTTCCCTCGGGGAACCTTCTGGATGCGGTAGACCACGTCGTTAATCCTCTTCACCACCCGGTACGGTCCTTGCCATTTCTGCTGGAGCTTCGGGCAGCGTCCCTTGGTCCGCCTAGGACGGTACAACCAGACCAGGTCACCTCGCTGGAACCCTAGGCTGTTGGATTGCCTGTCATATCTGGTCTTCATGAGGTCGCTCGCCTTCTGGATGTTCTGGCGAGCCATCTCGTGCATGTCGTGGAGGTGGTCCACCAGGTTCTACACATACTCGATCACCGGCTGCTTCGCCTCCGGAGGGCTTGCAAAAGCCAGGTCACAAGGGAGGCGTAACTCTCGAAAGAACATTAAGCTGGCTGGCGTCATCCCAGTTGTGTCGTGTGTAGACGAGCGGTAGGCCAGCAACAAAAGTGGCACCTTGACGACCCAGTCTCGCTGATGGCTGGCCATCACCTTCCTCAGGTGTTCCTCTAAGGTCTTGATGTATCTTTCGACCATGCCACCCAACTGGGGATGTAGAGGCGTCGTGCGGGTCTTGTTCACCCCAAGCCTTTGTAATGCCTCCTTCATTAGGTTGGAATCAAAGTTGGTAAACTGTGTAGCTCTAACGGCACCCCAAATCGACAGAACACTTGCTCCACGAGGCAGTCTGTGATTGTCTTTGCCTCTTGGTTTGGGATGGCATACACCTCCGGCCACTTGGTGAAGTAGTCCACGACCACCATTAGGTACTTGTTGCCTCGGTCGGAAACTGGGAACGGTCCAGCAATGTCAACGGCAAGCCGCATGACACTCCGACGTTGTACTGCTGCATGCGACCCCAGCTCCTAGTCTGGGTGCCGCCACTCGCCGCGCACACGTGACACTGACGGCACCATCTCTCAGCATCTGCTCGTAGCCTCAGCCAGTAGTACCGCTGCCGTAGTTTGTCAATCGTTTGGTTCGCTCCCAGGTGTCCTCCCGAAGTACCCGCGTACACTTCCTCCAAGACTTCCGGGACCTTACTCCGGGGAAGCACCAACTGTTCTCTCTGCGTCTTCCCATCGGGTGACTCCCATACCCGAAACAGCACGCCCTCTCTGGTCTTCAGTGAGTCCCATTGGGCCCAGTGTAACTTGTAGGTGAAGCTCCTCGGTGCGATGTCCTCCCAGGTTGGTCTCGTCCCTGCCTCCACTTCCCTCAAGAGTGACACCCCGTCTGCGACCGCATGCTGCTACCTCCTCAGGCCTGCGCTATACCAGCCATCCGCAGGCACTGCTGTGGCTACTCGGACTGGTGTGGCACGCTCCTTCTCCTCCACTCTTGTACACTGGCCGCACCCTTCTGGACAGGGTCTTCGGGACATGGCGTCTGCTTTACCGTGGCTCTTCCCTCTACGGTGTTCCGAGGTGAAGTCATACTCCTGCAGCCTCTGGACCCAACGTGCTGTCTGGCCTTCCAGGTTCTTAAAGCTCAATAGCCAGGTTAGGGCGGAATGGTCAGTCCTCAGGTGGAATGGCTGACCGTACAGGTACTTGTGGAAGTGCTCCAAGGTCTTTACTACCGCCAATAATTCTCGTCGGGTGACGCAGTAGTTCTTCTCTGCCTTGGATAGCGTCTTGCTGTAGTAGGCCATCACCTGCTCATGGGCGTCCTGGATCCGCGATAGGACACCTCCAATGCAATGGTCGCTGGCGTCAGTGTCCACAATGAAGGCGCCACCCGGTTGTGGGAAACCCAAAATTGGAGAACTGCACAGGGTCTCCTTTACGTGCTGGAAAGCGTTTTCGGCGTCTTCTGTCCAAGCATAAGGCCGGTGTTCCTCTGTCAGGCAGGTTAGGGGTTTGGCGATGCTGGAGAACCCCGTAATTAAGCGGCGGTAATAACTGCACAGCCCCAGGAAACTACGCAGCTCTGTCTTATCCCTTGGGCGAGGCCAATCTCTCACGGCCTTTGTCTTCTCCGGGTCTGTGGCCACTCCGGTTGCTGAGACTATGTGGCCCAAGTAGTTAACTTCCTTGCGGAAGAGCTGACAATTCTTGGCGTTCAGCTTCAAGTTGGTCGCCTACAGCCTCTGTAGCACCTTACTCAAGTTCTCTTCAAGAGCCTTCCCAACGATGATGATGTCGTCCACGTATAGCAGGCAGGCATCGTAAGTCAGCCCTCTCATCACTGACTCCATGAGGCGTTGGATGGTAGCTTGTTCGTTCCAGAGGCCAAAGGGCATAACCCTGAGCTGCCAGAGCACTTGGCCCGTCGAGAATGCGGTCTTCTCCTTGTCTCTCGGTTCTAGAGCTACCTGCCAGTAACCCGACTTCAGGTCCAGGTTCGAGAACCACTGTGCACCAGCTAGCGTGTCCAGGGTGTCGTCAATCCAGGGTAAGGGAAAACAGACCTTCCGGGTGACAGCGTTCAGCCTTTTGAAGTCTACGCAGAAGTGCAGCTCGCCGTTCTTCATCGTCACCAAAACTACAGCGGAACACCAAGGGCTGTCCGACTCTTCAATCACTCCCCTGGATCTCATGTCCTCCAGCATGTCTCGTACTGCTCCTTGCTTCGCCAGCGGAACGCGCCTATGTGGTTGCCGAATAGGCCGGGCATCTCCGGTGTCGATGCGGTTAAGCACTTTGTCCGTGAGGCCGTAGTCACTATCACCTTGGCTGAAGACGCGCTGATACCATCTTAGCAGTTGTCGAACCTTCTCCAGCTGTTCTGTAGTCAGGTGGTCTGCCGCCCTCTCCACCAAGACTTCTATCCGGGGCCCCAGGTGTTGCTTCGGCGACGGCTGCTGTGTCTCGTCGATAGCTGTTACGGTCACCATGGGCTAGCACATTCCCAACTCCGTGACGGCCTGGACGTCGTGATCGGCGTCCTTAGGATTTAGCAGTCTCACGGGCACCTCCTCTCGGCACGGCAGCAATACCCAGGCTACACACAGTCCGTTTACAGGCGTCTTCTGGTCCAACATTTTGTTCCTGGTTCTCTGGCCCTCCTGTCGCGCCGCCACCACCACCTTGCTCCTCGCGGGGACAACCACGTCTTCGTCCAAGACGACCATGCAAATTCCAAGGCGCTCTTCAGGTTGACGGAGTATAACCTCTTCTCCGATAAGCCGCAGGACCTTCTTGCCAACGTCGACCGTCGCCTCATGGCTCCTGAGGGCATCCAGTCTCCGATTCACCTCCTCAGCTACCTTCGCGACGAACACGCACAGACGCACGGCACTCGGTCCCAAGTTCAGCTCAAGCAGGGCCTCCTTCTCCACAGGCAAGGTGTCGTCCGATGACGTGAAAAGCTGGTATGGTCAGCTCGGCTTCCATGTCGGCAAACCCTTCGCCACGTCAGGTCTGATGATGGCCACGGCCGCCCCGGTGTCCACCAGCACGCGGCACGGCTTTCCTCTTACCCAACCGTCCGCGATGAGGCTGTCATCCATACGCCGGCTGTCGGCGCGCAGTGTCACTCGAGGGGATGGTGGTGATGGCGCCGACGTGCCCGTCTCCACGCCGGCCCTTTCTCGTTTTCCGGCTGCTCTTCCTGCGGACAGCCCGGGCACCTGCAGCGAGGCTGCCCACACCCCCAACACAGGCCACTAGGTGTTCCCCAGCGTCCCTCAGCTGGTCTTCTGTCTCCGGCGTAGTGGGCACTCCTCGTTCTCGACGTCGGGATGGATGTTATTTTGGCCGCCTCCATCCTTAATGCCGCTGTCAGCGCCTCGAGGATGGTTTTATATTCGCCGAGCATTAGGCGCTGACGAATCTCCGCGTCCCGTACCCCGTCGACAAAATTGTAGGCGGTTTCCCGGGATACGAACTCCAGTGGCAGGTCACCCAAGGCCTTGCTAGCCAGCTGCTCGATCGCTATGGCGAACTCCTGCAGCGTCTCCCCGGGCTGCTTTGACCTTGCCTTGAGCTGGCTGTGGTACGCTGCGGCTAAGCGGTGGTTGCCAAACCGATTCTCTAGGGCCTCCCACATGTCCTTGGGCGCCGCCATTGTCTTCAACGCGTTTAGGACTTCCGCGGCTCTTCCCTGGAGGCTGGCTATTAACTGTGTGGCCTCCTCCTCCGGTGACCACCTGTTGTGCCTGGCCATTGTGTCGAACTGGTGGCGGAAGACTTCAAACGTTGGCGCGCCGTCATACTTGGGAAGTTTGACGCGCGCAGATGTTGTGTCGCGTCCCGGCGCGTCGGCCTTCAAATCCTTCAGCTTCCTGCCGACGACGTCCTCCACCATGGCGTTCAGGGACTTGACGCTGCTGTCGGCCTTTCCCTCCAGGTTGTTTACGCGGTTCGCAAGGTCTTCGAAGTCTTCCACCACGGCGTTCAGGGTCTTGGGGTTATGGTCTGCCTTTTCCTCTAAATCATTAAGGCGGTCGTCTACTTGACCCATCCGCTTGCCCAGATTCATGACGTCATCCCTCATGCCGGACAACTGTTCCTCAAATTTGGCGGCGAGAGCTACGTTCGCCACCTTCATTTCCGTGGTCAGTTCGGCCATCTTTGCGGTCATTGTCGTGGCCAAGTTGTTGTTTGCCTTTTCCGTCTTCGCTGTTAATTCGGCCTTCATTTCTTACATCTTCCCGGTGATGTTGTCGTTGGCCGTCTTCATTTGTTTCAGTTCCGCGGCCAGGTTGTCATTTGCAGCTTCTGTTTTTGCAGCGAGGTTTTCATTTGCCGTCTTCATTTCTTTCAGTTCCGCTAAAATCTTTTCTAATGCTGCCTCCATTGTGTTATGTCACACAGCTGACAGCAAATGTGACTTTGTGGGCTCGTGAAATGAAAAATCCAGTTTCACAACTCAAAAATGTTCTTTATTTCCACCTACTTACAGTTAAACAATTGCCAATTGCACAGAATTACGTAATGCACACAATTACGGTTCACCAGTTCGTCCGTTAAGTTCCACTTGCACTCGCGATTACGTAAACTCCTCCGACGCACGCAGTCTCATCGTCCGTTCACACTAGCCCATCAAGCACTGACAGACTGACTTCACTCGCTGCAGCCCTTTTTATAGGAATATCGCCGTCTTCTCGACTTCTCCAGTTTCCACGCGAAGGTTCCAGATGGCCGTGGAAGAGGGGGAAGGGGCCGCCAGCGAAAGTGACATTACCCTAATAATCATCCCCCTCAGTTAGTGACAGAGACTGATGATTGGGTGTGGCCCAGCTGCCTCGGGTCCCTTCCAGCTGTCGCTGGTCAGTCCTTCCGCTAATTGCGTGACACTATTTATTAACAGTATGCCCCATTACAAGTAATATTACATGCTTTGTATTCTTTGGTATTGAATTTTTTTCTTGATTCGGTCTTTTTATGTCCTTATAGTTCCTATTAATGTTGATATCACATTCACTGTCACGACTTTAACTCTTTGTTTTTACGCTTCACTGCATTTCACTTCACATCACAGTCCTATTGATTTGCAGTGTTATTGGAAGTGTCTCAGATATTTGGATACAGGATGTTATGTAGTCGCTGGCTAGCTTCCTCCATTTTTCCTAATGTGTTCTCCTAATGTGTTTCTTTGTTGTAGTACTTCTGGGCATTCCTATATTATGTGTTGTACTATTGGGTGTGCTGTGTTTCATGAATATGTAGGGTTATCTGCAATGTGGAGTCTGTGTTTGTATGAATTGGTTTTTCCATGTCCTGTAGTTAGAACTGTAAAAGATGGCGTGAGTGACAGATTCACCTTGTGTCTCTTCTCTAATGGAGGGCAACAAAGTCTTTGTTATTGCTCCTATAGTTGATTTAGTCCATTTGTTCTGCCAATCCTGTATTTGCTTTTCTCTAATCTCTGCTTCGATTGTAGATTTTGGTATCCTATTATAAACTGTTTCTATTCCTGTTTCTTCTCCTGCTTGCTTTGCTAATTTGACTGCTAGTTCATTTCTAGGGATGCCGATGTGTGCTTTTACCCACTTGAAGTATATTTTCCAGTTTTGTTGACTAAGTTCTGCTATAACACTGTGTATATCTGTTGTTATGGAATTATGTTTCTCGTTGTTCACGAGAAGTGACAGTGTTACTTGACTGTCAGTATGGACAGTAACTGTGTTCTCTAGTTCTGCCACCACAAGTTTATTGATTTCTGCTATAGCTTTTAGGATTGCTATATGTCCGGCTTGATTACTAGAGAAATTTTGGTTCAACTTGAATTTTAGTAATTTGATAAAGTTGACAAAGTTTAGTAATTTGATAAGTGTGGGAGATGGTATAGAGCCTTCGGGGACTCCGCCTCTCACTGGTCTGAGTGTTAATGCTTTCCCCGCAACTGAGACTTTAATTGTGCGGTGTCGCAAGAAGCTGTTTAGAATGTTGATAATATGTGTTGGGAGCCTCAGTTGGCTCAATTTATACAGTATCCCGGCATACCACGTCGTAGAGAAAGCCTTCTCGACATTCAACGAAACCGCAGCAGTGAAGGCGCCTTCCTGGAAGCCCACTCGCCACTCGTCTCCACCACTCGCAGTAACTGCTGAACTATCGAATGCCCAGGACGAAATCCAAACTGATGGTTGTGTATGGCTTAAATGTCACAGAATGTGGGACAATCGGATGAGAATCAACCTCTCGACAACTATCGAGATGTTGGAAAGGCGGCTGATGTATCGTTAGCTGGAAGGGTGCACCGGATTCTTCCCAGGTTTCAATATGCATATCACCCGGCCCTCCCTCCACTCTCGTGTATAGTACCCAAGGGTGAGGCGCATATTGATAAACCAGTTTAAGAAGAGAACCGCGTTTAAGGAAAGATGGCGGAGCATGAGGAGTGTCAGCCCATCAGGACCCGCCACCATTTTTTGGTTTGAGACGCTGGAGTGCGCCTTGTACTTCACATGGGACGGATGGTTGGGAGTCTTTCCGCGTCCTCAGGAGGAAGTCACAGGAGCCGGCGCAGACGCAACACCTAGGGCCCCGGCTGGAACACTTACAGGGCTGCCTTAAGCACTATTATGTTTTGCACAATATTAACAATTTTGAAGCAGTGTACTGATATTGATAAATGAGTTACGCAAAACGTTGTCAAGAATCGATCTAAATTTTACAGTAATAAACCAGTGTATTGATGACATCTCATTTGGGGAGGTCTGAGTGGTTTCATAACAAATGTTCAATTTGTTTGACATACAACTACTCACACATCTTACTAATTGGAGCTATAAGAATAAATATATAACTGAAACTGGTTAAATGTGTTATAAATAAACTAGCTCTAACAGACTTTCGCTCTGAAACACAATATTTGTTGCTTGTTTATATTGATTTTTATATGCAACACGGCTCAAGTTTAGTACTCTTGATATTTATAATTACCTTTCAACATGAAGGAATCATTATTAATGTTATATACTTGTGATGATTTCTAATAACTAAGACATTCATATTTACGAAGCAATTTCTACTTCCGCGCCCTCTATAACTCGTTACGAGCACCTCCTGTTTCATGAAACTTCCACCTTGTGTGCTGTAGTCAAATTCACTACACGTGAGGGAAATGTCAACTGGAGGTTTCTATCCATGTTTGTGTGTCAGCTTTATTTTACTGTTATCATGTTTTATTTTCTGTACCGCAAACATACATAGCAGGTAGTGGAGTAGTTGCATTCTAACCAGATACTTAATGACGATGCTTTACTGGAGATAGATATTTGGGGATCACGAAAAGAAGAACTGATACTTGAGCCAAACTAGAAATTAGAAAATAGCATATATATATTAAACTTATATACCGTTTGCACGCGATACTGCGCTACTAAATAAATGGAAACATTTTTATCAAAATTATCTCTAATATGATAAATGTTGTAGCACGTGATTTAATAAGTTTATGCCAAATGAAATATACTACATTTGCAGGAAATGTGCTCAGAAGTCGTTTTCATTATGAATCAATTTACGTAAAAGTAAACAGTAAGAGATAAACAAAGACTAACTACACATATGACCTAGATCTTGTTATAGAACACAATTTATGTCTGATACAATTTATTTTGTAGAGTCAACAATTTCGGATTTACGCTTTGTTATATTTCACAATTTCCCAATAGTTATATTTTTTTAAAAGTGACAAGTCGTTATTACTTTCTATAATGGACTTACTCGAGTTATAAGGTATAGTATTGAGGTAGTGTGTGGTTTTTTAGGGCCCGTCGACAACAAGGTCATTTGGGCCCGTAAAGTATTGTATTATCGTCCAATAATTCAATATCGATGTTTCAGTAGCAACACAAGTTTTGAAGTCCCCAGAACTAGAACGTATTTACAAATAAATCCCATTCTTCCAGGAAATGTAGAGAAGCAATTTCGATTTAAGAAAGCTATGAGAAAACTATATCAATTTAAGAATGAGATTGTTTATTTTCTGTTGGAGATACAAAGAGAAGGAAATTTCAAACATCCCCTAGTTAATCACTTTTAAAATTTTGACGGTCACATATAATTTATTGTCTTTTGTCTCTTCACGACATTATAGACAGAAATGTTACTGTAATATATCCAAATTTTGCATATAGATATAAAGTATCCATTACTTATCTAACTTGAATCTAAAAACAAAGAGAATCCTTTCTTATTGTGAAGTATGTTTAATGTGACGACTAATGCTAGGTAAATCCTAAAGAAGCACTGCTGTCAGCTATATTAAACCTATTTATAAATGTTGCTCTTTCGCTTCTCCTTCGTTGTGTAACATTATAGAAAATGCTAGAACAATAAAAAATAGTTACTAAAAATAAAAACTTTGCATCATTTTAAAACTTCAATTAATTTTTTGTACGAATAAATGTGAATGAGGACAGAGATATGCAACATAACTCGAACAAAATTGATGAACTTGTCAAATACATGTGAGTGTTGGTACTACTGCTGTCGGGGTGAGTGAGTGTGTGGGGTTTTAGGGCCCGTCGACAGCAAGGTCATTTGGGCCCGAAGTCAATAATAAAACTTAAAACCTACTCAAATTTAGCTAAAAACGTACAATAAAATAAAACACTCAACCATTAAAAGCACATAAAACCATCTAAAAACTAATAATTTAAAATCTCTAAAATTAATAACTATGAAATACAAGTTAGACTTGTTTATTAAAACCTATTTCTAAAACAAACCGCAGTGCCTTATCCACGGCCACTGGGTCTCCCCCTAAAATACTGAACAAGTTAGCTCCCAAGCCCAAAGACTGGCAAACGCTGCCGTACTGAGGGCAATCGATTAATATGTGCCGCACAGTGAGGCGTACTGAACACGGAGCACACACAGGGGCCGGTTCCCCTCTTAATAGATGGCCATGAGTGGCTCGTGTGTGCCCAATTCTCAGCCGGGTGAGTATAACCTCAGCCCGCCGGTTATCCCTGCAGGAAGTTGGCCAGGGTTGTACGCTCTCCTTTATAGCCCGGAGTTGTGTGCCTTGTAAAGCTGTCCAGGATTGCTGCCAAGCAGATAGGAGCTGGCGACGGAAAAAACGTTGCACATCCTGGAATGGCACCGTAGTTGTTAAACTCCGGGGCAAACGGCAAGCGGACTTTGCAGCCGCGTCCGCCTCATCGTTTCCGGAAATCCCCAAATGGCCTGGGGTCCAAGTAAAAACAAAATTGTACCCGCGCCTGAGCATTTGCGAGATCTGGGCCTGTATTTTTAAAACGAGGGTGTGAGCGGCAGTGTGCTGTTGCAAGGCCTGAAGAGCACTCAGAGAATCAGTGCAGACAATAAAAGAGCCAGGAGCTAACATGCAAATAAAAAGGAGCAAATAGAAGGTGGCATACAGTTCTGCGGAAAAAACTGAAGTGGAGTCCAGAAGGCGAAATTTATGAGCCTCACCGTTAATGAAGAATGCACAACCCGTAGCGCTACCTAACTGGGAACCGTCCATAAAGACCGGAACATAGTTAGGGTAACGGCCCAATAGTTCGACAAAAAGTTGTTTGAACACCGAATGTGGAGTAGCGAGTCTAGAGTTGCTTGAATGAGCGAGATCGAACACCGCACGATCGAGCTGCCATGCAGGATAAGGGCAGATGGACGACCTCTCCACGCGAGGCATTCGGAGGCCATGGGAATGTAGGAGATCCCGAAATCTTATTCCCATGGGACGTGGCCGAGAACCAAGGCTCATATAACGGTGGACTAAATCTGGACACAGAACTGGTTTAAAACAAGGATGATTGGGATAACTTGCCAACTTCGAGACGTACGAGCAGAGTAACAGCGAGTGACGAATATGGAGTGGAGGTTCGCCTGAGTCTGCATACAGGCAGCGGACTCGAGTGGTGCGGAAAGCTCCTGTGGCAAGGCGGATGCCAGTGTGATGCACGGTGTCTAAAAGGCGAAGTTTAGAGGCCGTCGCTGCGCCATAAATAAAACTGCCATAGTCCAGCTTGGACCGAACCAGAGAGCGGTACAGCCTCAACATTACCCTGCGATCGCCCCCCCCCAAGATGCTCCAAATAATACCTTCAGCACCCGAAGAGAACGATCGCAAGAGGCTCGAAGGTGACGAATGTGGTGCTCCCAATTTAGTTGTCGGTCCAAGTAGAGGCCCAAGAACTTCAGGTGTGAGACAAATGGCAGGGGTGTGCCGTTCAAATGAAGATCAGGAGGCGGTTGAATACCTCATATGCGGTGAAAGTGGATACACTGCATCTTCGCAGCTGAAAAACGGAAGCCGGTTTGAAGCGCCCAAGCTACTAGCTGGGTAATGGTCAGCTGCAGTTGGCGCCCAATGTGATCTATGTTGGCCGACCTATAATAAACTGCGAAGTCGTCAACATAGAGGGATGATGGAATTCCACTTCGAACGGCACAAGTGATGCCGTTATTCGCTACGGCAAAAAGGGTGACGCTCAAAATCGACCCTTGAAGTACACCGTTCTTCTGTATCCGTTCCTGGGATATCGTTTTACCTATGCGCACACGAAAACGGCGAAGTTTTAAAAAATTACATAAAAACTCGGGTAGATGACCACGCATGCCGTATCCATGTAGGTTACGGAGTATGCCGTACCGCCAAGTGGTGTCATATACCCCTCAAGGCGTGTTAGATTATCGACACTTGAGCGATGGCGACGAAAACCGCATTGCAAGTTGGACAGATGGTTATGTTTTTCTAGCCACCAATTTAACCGAGCGTTTATCATTCGCTCGAAGGTCTTACAGATGACACTCCTCAGGCAAATGGGGCGATAGCTAGATGGAAGTGTGCGGTCCTTTCCGGGTCGAGGGATGGGGATGACAATACCCTCTCGCCAGGAGGAAGGGAAAACCCGCTCATGCCAAATGCGCTTATAGATGTTTAAAAGGAAACATCGCGCCTCAGATGGAAGATGTAGCAGCATCTGTCGGTGTACGTCATCGGGACCTGGAGAAGAATCCTTTGCTAACGCCAGAGAATTGGCGAGCTCGGCTGCTGTAAAAGGTTGGTTCTACGGCTCGGTGCAGTCACTATTAAAATTCAGTGGTACCCGCTCCGCCTTTTCCTTAATAGGCAGGAAGAGGGCGTCATAGCGGACAGTTGGGCTAGTAGCAGCAAATGAGGTAGCTAGGGCTTCAGCTATGTCCTGCTCGTTGGTGCACATGTAACCGTTGATGGCAAGGCCGGGAATTACCGTCCGGCGATACTTGCCATACATCCGCCGAACAGCTGACCATACTTGTTGGGTAGAGCTGCGCCGGGAAAGCGAAGACACATAGGCTTCCCAAGATTTACGCTTTGCGTTTCGCAGTATAAAGCGTGCCCTAGCGCGAGAACGTTTGAAGGCGACGAAGTTCCCTTCCGTCGGGTGCCGCTGAAAAACGCGCAAAGCACGTTTGCGTGCTTTGCTTGCCAAACTGCATTCCTCAGACCACCACGGTACAGGAATACGACGTGGTGTAGGTGAACCTCGAGGAATGCTGGATTCTGCTGCGAGCAGGATCGAGCAATTAAAATATTCGACCATTTCGTCGATGGTGTTGAAACCATCGTCGATGAGCTGTATGAGGGATTAGAATTTTCCCCAGTTAGCTTTGGAAATAATACAGAGAGGATGTCGAGAAGGTACACATTGGCGGCCAGAAAAATGAATGTTAATGGGGTAATGACCACTGCCAAAGAGGTCGGAAAGTACTGACCACTCAAGGAGTGGTGCTCATGACGGACTGCAGAAAGAAAGGTCTAGTACGGAATGTGTACCATAACCGGATGATAGGAATGTCAGGTAACCAGTATTTAGCAGAAGCAGGTCAGACTTATCGAAGACGTCTACGAGGAGGCATCCACGGGCGTCTTCAGTGTCTAATCCCCAGAGCGTGTGCTTGACATTCAAATCTCCCACAGTGAGTAGTGGTGAGGGGAGCTGAGCCAATAGAGCTAGAAGATCACGCTCTGGAACTATACTGAGCGATGGCAGGTACATATTACAGATGGTGAAACTAATGCTCTCCAGCTGTATCCGAACAACCACAGCTTGCAATGGTGTGGTGAGAGGAACGTTGGCGGCTGAGATGTTAGGCGCCAGTAAGGTAGCAACGCCGTTGCTTGCACGCATACCTGCAAGAGAGTCGCTTCTAAATGCAGAGATAGAGTGAAGGTGTAACGAGTGATTGGGATGTAAGTGGGTTTCCTGGAGACAAATAATTGACGGTGACCGCTGAGAAACTAAATGTTGTAGGTCTTTAGTACGAGCTCGAAAACCGTTGACATTCCACTGGATTATTTCCATGAAGAATTTTTAACGGGCCGTTTTAACTTTTTTCTTCACCTTGGCTGACTTGGGCCCTACGATTCGAAAATCGTTAGCCTCCTGTGACTTCGCTGATGTTCGGGAGTCAGAACTCCTACGGCTCGTAGAACGAGGCCGGGATCTAATAGAAGGCGAGCGAATTCGATATCTATGTTGTGGCCGGGATCGGTTTTTCACATTTACTACTGGATTGTTGTTACTCGTTGATGGCTTGGTGGCTGGAGTCTGTACGGCTGAAACGGAGGCTGTGCTGATGGATATGCAAGCAGTCTGAGACGTGGGTTTAACGGCTAGAAAGTCAGTCTGCGTGGAGGCGTGGGCGACAGGGACGTGTTGAACAGCAACAGTGGTGTTGGGAGTACGGCGAGCTGCTGATGCATATCCAGTAGTAGTAGCAGGCTTTAGTTGCTCAAAGCGCCGTCGTGCCTCTGGAAACGTCAGGCGTTCCTTTACGCGTAGCTCCTGAACGCTCTTTTCGTCCATGAATCTAGGGCACTGTCGCGAACTGGAGGAGTGACTGCCGCCACAGTTCACGCAACAAGGTCTTCGACTGCAGTTTGGATCGTCGTGCTTCGGTAGGCCACATTGCTCACAAAGAGCAGGATTGGTACATGTGACCTTAGTATGTCCGAACCGCTGACATTGGAAACAGCGCATGGGGTTCGGGACATACTGGCGGACGTTAGCACGTTCATAGCCGCAATAGATGTACTCGGGTAGCTTAGTCCCGGCGAAAGTAAGAAAAACCGTACGTAGCTGGTACTCCTTGCCATCATGTTTTCACGTTAGCCGGTGCGCCTGACAAACGTGTTGATCGGAGAGGCAACTTACTATTTGCTCATTCGCAAGACCATCCAAGCTGGAGGTGGTGACTACTCCTCTGCAGGTGTTAAGGGTATTGTGAGGGGCTACCCGGATAGGGTAGGAGCCCAACAAAGACGCTTTTTGTAGTTGTTTAGATTGGTCCGCTGTTGTGGACTCTAATAGTAAGCTGCCGTCTCGGAGACGGGTAGCGTTTTTGACAGGGACACTGATCTTATCGAGCTCACGTTTTATATAAAATGGACCAATATCATTAAAGGTTTTACCATCACATGCCAAGGTCATCAATAAATAAGGGTCAATGAAGGAGGTTTTGCGCGGAGAAATGATGATATAGACCCCCATCCGGAACCGTCGGCGTCAGCCTGCCATCCGGGGGTTAAAGAAAAAATACATCGAATCTTCACGTTCTGTGCCGTCATGGGGACCCCAACCATGACCGATCTCATTTGTCCCTCAGAAAAGCTACCCTTCAATATCCACTGCTTGTCCGTATGGGTAAACCGTTCACCACGCACACCCGGCTTTATGCCCCTACCACAGGAATAACCGCCTGTGGCTCCCCACTTTAGGCCGCGCTGCGTATAATAGGCACACGCGGATTCAGGGGACTTGTGGTTGATTACACCGTGGTTCCGTCAGCGGTAACACGTCCGGTCCGTGATACTAACCCAACGGCAACACGGCCGTCGGGAGATTAACACAGACCGGGCCCTCGGAGCTACGTGGGTGTACTTGACGGTGTGGACGGGCTCCGCACCTAAGGCTACACATAGGGGCAGTGCGAAGGGTCCGCCCAACCTTCACTTTTGCGACCTCCGGAGAGCACACATGTCGGAAGCCGCGCTGAAAACCGTGGGACAGAACCACGGAGATAGGTGAGATCCCTGCTGGTGTCCGCTCTCCGCAATAACAAACTTAGGTCAGTCAAGGAACTTCCGATTCCCTGGGTTACCTCCTGTCGGTCATCTCGCCGCGAGGAGTTGATTTTGGCTCGGTTGCGCATTGGGCATTGTTATTTTAGCCACAGCTTTTTATTGAATAGGACTCCCGTTCCCGTTTGCCCACTGTGCAGTGCTGACCCGACTGTCCGTCACTTGCTTTTAGATTGTTTTAGCTTGGAACGTCTCCGCAGGTATCTCCAGCTACCGGCCAGCTTGGCAGAGATCCTCGCGGATGACGAAACGGCGGTGAGCAAAGTTTTAGCGTTTGTGGATTTTAGAATTTAACCTCAAGTACCCTTTTTTTAATATATATATATATATATGTGTGTGTGCAGTTTTAATGGATTTATAGATAAAATATATTTTTAGAAATGTTTCTATCTGGCTTTTGCCATGACTTTTTTTTTAAAGGCGCTGATGACCGCGGTAGTTGAGTGCCCCTATACACATCATCATCATCATCATCATCATCATCATCATCATCATCATCATCATCATCATCATCATCATCATCATCATCATCCCTGCTGGTGAGACAGGAGTTATAAACCTAATACCTTACGTGCTAATAATTATAATAAAAAAACTAGAAGGGGAAGAAAGTGATGCATACTGATCAGCAGTAGCAGAGCGTGGCACAGTTGATGGAGGTGAAGGGGATGAAATGAGGGTGAGTGGCTAGGGACCCCGGGATCTTCAATCCCGTACCTACCGTAGTAGGTCCCTGGGGAAAAATACCAGAGCCTCTTCTGCCAGTTTTCTGATTGGCCTTCTCGGCAGCCGTAGTGGTCGTAAGTTACACCAAGTCCCCACCGTACATCACCTCATCAGTCAGTCCCCTACTTCCTGTTGCCCACCCCTCGGGACGAGGTCCGCAGAGGTTGGATTTTGAGTGGCAACTGCAGTCGGGAGTAGACACTCAGCCTCAATCTGAACATTGTTCTACCATGAAGAAGTGCTCAGGTTTATTTAAATTCTCTTATTTTGACCAACATTCAGATGTACTGTTATTTGTCTTTGAAAAGACTTCAGAGAGAAACTACTTGAGACTTGCTGTTGTAAATTGCTTTGAGAAGTTGTTTCTTCTGATTATTACCATTTCTCTGTATATATCTGCCATTACCTGTATATAGTGTTCCTTTACCTGAAGTCTTGTCTTTTTGTCTGGCTACATTTTATTCATAGATTCTTATTTTAAGGATTTGAACACCACGTAACCCATCCCTTTGTTCAAAGGCAATTCTAAAATTTTCAAATAAAGATGTTATTGAATACAACATAATTATAAATAATCAGACTTCGTTTATGACGACCTCCGTCTCCTTTAGTTTGTCAACAATGTACTAGAGGTGGTCATTAATATTATCTGTGCTGTGCATTTTCTGTACAATTAATAACTTGAGAGGCGTATCATTGCGGGCAGTGTCTGAACCTTTAAGACCGTTGAGGCTAAGCAATGTTTTATTTGTTTTAATTCTCGAGGTGAAGTCATAAAAATGAGTTCTCTCTGTTTATTTGAATCACTTTATTTTCAGGTTTGACGTCATTTGCCGTATTTGTTTATTCTCCGGTTACAGACAGAAAGCTCAATGTGAGTGAGCACGGCTTGTACTTGTATTTGTCACGTATCGCAGTTGTCTTTCATTAGAGGTTTGACATGACAAACACCGGTATTTGTAGCCATGTTTTCCCTCATAATATTTTATACTGCTTTTGTTACACGTATTTTACACGTTTTACAAACGGGGAACGATCTGGACCACTAAGCTGCTGTATTTATTTAGTAATTAATAGTATACTGGTCTGAATTAAATGTATATAAGAGATACAAATTTGTCAATATCCGCTACTAAATGCAAATTTTTAGAAAATGTCAAATGCAGCCACAAATGTATACAACCTTTGTGTTTAGCTCATTAGGAAATTATTGGAATCTTGCACAATGTTAGCTGTTGAATTGTGTAATTTTCAAACAGGGCTGATGTGAATTGAAATCAATATACAAAAAATGTCTTTATTTTGTTGCACATGTATAATTTTCTGTATGCTTTCGTTCTGAAGCACAATAAATTGTGTCACTTTATATTGATTTATATATTAAATATAACTCCAAATTACTATCATTCACATTAAACACGTCCTCTACTTCAAAACAAAACTTCATGTGTCCTTATGTTCTGGAAGACATTTGTAATAACAATGATAGTTTGACAAATACATAGCGATTATAGCTTGCGCGCCATCTACTGACGTCGACCTGCACTTAGTGTTTCACAACACCGCCACCGTGTGCCGCTGTGATCCCAGTCACTTTTTAAGCAGACAGAACTTTTGAAATGCAGGTCTGTTTCTGGTATTTTCTTCCCTTTCTTTCTTCTTTGGTGTTTAATTAATACTTTATGTACCACGAATATGCGTACATGGAGGATCGTATTATGTACGGAAGCTAAATGCCGAGGTTGCTATGTAAAGTATTGTCACCCAATTAGCGGAAGGTATGACGGCACAGCTGTGTGGGGAAACCGGAGGGAGCGGAGCCACGCCTCCCATTAGTCTCTGTCACTAACTGAAGGGGTGGTTAAAGGAATGTCACCCGACTCTGGACGTTTCTCTCCCCTTCTCCGGTGGTCTGGAACGTTCGGTGATTAGAGACTTCTAGGAAAACACTGACATTCCTATAAAAAGGATTTCAGAGAGACAGTTAGTTAGTGTTTGACGTGCTAGTGAAGTAGCGCCGTGTACGTGCATCGGAACGATAACGGACGAACTGGTGAATCGTAATTGTGTGCATTACGTAATTTTGTGTAATTGGCAAGTGTTTAACTGTAAGTCGGTGGAAATAAAGAACATTGTTGAGTGGTGAAATCGGACTTTTCATTTCACGAACCCACAAAGTCACACTGGTGTCAGAAGTGGGATATAACACAAAGTCACACTGGTGTCAGGAAGCGGGAAAACAACATCACTGAACATTACAACCATGGACGCGAAATTGGAGAAAATTTTAGAGATGATGACGGAAATGACGGCGGAACTGAGAGAAATGAGGACGGCAACTGAAAAGCTCGCTGCAAAAACAGCAGCGGCTAAAGACAACATCACCGAGAAGATGCAACAAATGAAGGCCGAATTAACAGCGAAGACGGAAACGGCTAACAACAACTTGGCCACGACAATGACCTCAAAGATGGCCGAACTGACCACGGAAATGAAGGTGGCGAACGAGGCTCTCGCCGCCAAATTTGAAGAACAGTTGGCCGGCGTGAGGGATGACGTGACGGAGCTGGGCAAGCGGATGGGCCGAGTGGACGAGCGCGTCGAGGACCTGGCGAGCCGCGTTAACGACCTGGAAGGGAAAGCCGACAGCAGCGTGAAGTCCCTGAACGCCATGGTGGAGGACGTCGTCGGCAGGAAGCTGAAGGATTTGAAGGCCGACTCGCCGGGACGCGACACAACATCTGCACGCGTCAAACCTCCCAAGTATGACGGCGCGTCAACGTTTGAGGTCTTCCGCCGCCAGTTCGACACAGTGGCCAGGCACAACGGATGGTCACTGGAGGAGGAGGCCACACAGCTAATAGCCAGCCTCCAGGGAAGAGCCGCGGAAGTCCTAAACGCGCTGCAGACGACGGCGGCGCCCAAGGACATCTGGGAGGCCCTGGAGAATCGCTTCGGGAACCACCGCTTAGCCGCAGCATACCGAAGCCAGCTAAAGGCAAGGTCGCAGCAGCCGGGGGAGACGCTGCAGGAGTTCGCCATAGCCATCGAGCAGCTGGCTAGCAAGGCCTTGGTTGACCTGCCACTGGAGTTTGTATCCCGGGAGGCCGCCTACAATTTTGTCGACGGGGTACGGGACACGGAGATTCGTCAGCGCCTAATGCTCGGGGAATATAAAACCATCCACGAGGCGCTGACAGCGGCATTAAGGATGGAGGCGGCCAAAATAACATCCATCCCGACGTCGAGAACGAGGAGTGTCCGCTACGCCGGAGACAGAAGACCAGCTGAGGGACGCCGGCGAACACCTAGTGGCCTGTGTTGGGGGTGTAGACAGCCCGGACACCTGCAGAGAGACTGCCCACACCAGGAAGAGCAGCCGGAAAACGAATAAGGGCCGTCGTGGAGAGGGGCACGTCGGCACCATCACCACCATCCCCTCGAGTGACACTGCGCGCCGTCAGCCGGCGTATGGATGACAGCCTCATCGCGGACGGTTGGGTAAGAGGGAAGCCGTGCCGCGTGCTGGTGGACACCGGGGCGGCCGTGACCATCATCAGACCTGACGTGGCGAAGGGTTTGCCGACAAGGAAGCCAAGCCGGCCATACCAGCTTGTCACGGCATCGGGCGACACCTTGCCTGTGGAGAGGGAGGCCCTGCTGGAGCTGAACTTGGGACGGAGTGCCGTGCGTCTGTGGGTGTTCGTCGCGAAGGTGGCTGAGGAGGTGATCCTGGGACTGGATGCCCTCAGGAGCCATGAGGCGACGGTCGACGTCGGCAAGAAGGTCCTGCGGCTTAACGGAGAAGAGGTTATACTCCGTCAACCCGAAGAGCGCCTTGGAATTTGCAGGGTCGTCTTGGACGAAGACGTGGTTGTTCCCGCGAGGAGCGAGGTGGTGGTGACGACGCGACTAGAGGGCCAGAGAACCAGGAACATGATGCTGGACCAGAAGACGCCTGTGAACGGACTGTGTGTAGCCAGGGCTTTGCTGCCGTGCCGAGAGGAGGTGCCCGTGAGACTGCTAAATCCTACGGACGCCGATCACGACGTCCAGGCCGGGACGGAGTTGGGAATGTGCGAGCCCGTGGTGAGCGTAACAGCTATCGACGAGACACAGGAGACGGCGCCGAAGCAACACCTGGGGCCCCGGCTAGAAGGCTTGGTGGAGAGGGCGGCCGACCACCTGACCACAGAACAGTTGGAGAAGGTTCGACAACTGCTAAGACGGTATCAGCGCGTCTTCAGCCAAGGTGATAGTGACTACGGCCGCACGGACAAAGTGCTTCACCGCATCGACACCGGAGACGCCCGGCCTATTCGGCAACCACATAGACGCGTTCCGCTGGCGAAGCAAGGGGCGGTGCGAGACATGCTGGAGGACATGAGATCCAGGGGAGTGATTGAAGAGTCTGACAGCCCTTGGTCTTCCCCTGTAGTCTTGGTGACAAAGAAGAACGGCGAGCTGCGCTTCTGCGTAGACTACAGAAAGTTGAACGCCGTCACCCGGAAGGACTGTTTCCCTTACCCCGGATTGACGACACCCTGGACACGCTAGCTGGTGCACAGTGGTTCTCGACCCTGGACTTGAAGTCGGGCTACTGGCAGGTAGCTCTAGACCCGAGAGACAAGGAGAAGACTGCATTCTCGACGGGCCAAGGGCTCTGGCAGTTCACGGTTATGCCCTTTGGCCTCTGCAACGCACCAGCTACCTTCCAGCGCCTCATGGAGTCAGTGATGAGAGGGCTGACTTACGATGCCTGTCTGCTATACCTGGACGACATCATCATCGTCGGGAAGACTTTTGAAGATCACCTCGAGAATCTGAGTAAGGTGCTACAGAGACTGCAAGCGACCAACTTGAAGCTGAACGCGAAGAAGTGCCAGCTCTTCCGCAAGGAAGTTAACTACTTGGGCCACATAGTCTCAGCAACCGGAGTGGCCACAGACCCGGAGAAGACGCAGGCCGTGAGAGATTGGCCTCGCCCAAAGGATAAGAAAGAATTGCGCAGTTTCCTGGGGCTGTGCAGTTATTACAGGCGCTTCATAAAGGGGTTCTCCAACATCGAGAAACCCCTCACCCGCCTGACAGAGGAACACCGGCCTTATGTGTGGACGGAGGACGCAGAAAGCGCTTTCCAGCACCTAAAGGAGACCCTGTGCAGTGCTCCAATTTTGGGTTTCCCACAACCGGGTGGCACCTTCATTGTGGACACCGACGCCAGCGACCATTGCATTGGAGGTGTCCTGTCGCAGATCCAGGACGGCCATGAGCGGGTGATAGCCTATTACAGCAAGACGCTATCCAAGGCAGAGAAGAACTACTGCGTCACCCGACGGGAGTTACTGGCGGTAGTAAAGACATTGGAGCACTTCCACAAGTACCTGTACGGTCAGCCATTCCACCTGAGGACTGACCATTCCGCCCTAACCTGGCTATTGACCTTTAAGAACCTGGAAGGCCAGACAGCACGTTGGGTCCAGAGGCTGCAGGAGTACGACTTCACCTCGGAACATCGTAGAGGAAAGAGCCACGGTAACGCAGATGCCATGTCCCGAAGACCCTGTCCAGAAGAGTGCGGCCAGTGCACAAGAGTGGAAGAGAAGGAGCGTGCCGCAGCAGTCCGAGTAGTTGTGGCAGTGCCTGCTGAAGGCTGGGATAGCGCAGGCCTGAGGAGGGTGCAGCTGGCGGACGCAGACTTGGGGCCACTCTTGAGGGAAGTGGAGGCAGGGATGAGACCAACCTGGGAGGACATCGCACCGAGGAGCGCCACCTACAAGTCGTACTGGGCCCAATGGGACCCGTTGAAGACCAGAGAGGGCGTGCTGTTCCGGGTATGGGAATCACCCGATGGGAAGACGCAGAGAGAGCAGTTGGTACTTCCCCGGAGTAAGGTCCCGGAAGTCCTGGAGGAAGTGCACGCCGGTACTTCGGGAGGACACCTGGGAGCGAACCGAACGATTGACAAACTACGGCAGCGCTACTACTGGCTGAGGCTCCGAGCAGATGCTGAGAGATGGTGCCGTCAGTGTCACGTGTGCGCGGCGAGCCGTGGCCCCCAGACGAGGAGCCGGGGTCGCATGCAGCAGTACAACGTCGGAGCGCCATTCGAACGGATCGCCGTTGACATTGCTGGACCGTTCCCAGTTTCCGACCGAGGCAACAAGTACCTAATGGTGGACGTGGACTACTTCACCAAGTGGCCGGAGGTGTATGCCATCCCAAACCAAGAGGCAAAGACAATCACAGACTGCCTCGTGGAGCAAGTGTTCTGTCGATTTGGGGTGCCGTTAGAGCTACACAGTGACCAGGGTACCAACTTTGAGTCCAACCTAATGAAGGAGGCACTACAAAGGCTTGGGGTGAACAAGACTCGCACTACGCCTCTACATCCCCAATCGGATGGCATGGTCGAAAGGTACATCAAGACCTTAGAGGAACACCTGAGGAAGGTCGTGGCCAGCCATCAGCGAGACTGGGACGTCAAGGTGCCACTGTTCTTGCTGGCCTATCGCGCGTCCACACACGACACAACTGGGATGACGCCAGCCAGCTTAATGTTCGGTCGAGAGTTACGCCTCCCTTGTGACCTGGCTTTCGGAAGCCCTCCGGAGGTGAAGCAGCCGGTGAACGAGTATGTGGAGAACCTGGTGGACTGCCTCCACGACGTGCACGAGATGGCTCGCCAGAACATCCAGAAGGCGAGCGACCGCATGAAGACCAGATATGATAGGCAAGCCAACAGCCAAGGGTTCCTGCAAGGTGACCTGGTCTGGTTGTATCGTCCTACCCGGACCAAGGGACGCTGCCCGAAGCTCCAGCAGCCATGGCAAGGACCGTACCGGGTGGTGAAGAGGATTAACGACGTGGTCTACCGCATCCAGAAGGTCCCCCGAGGAAAGATGTTGGTGGTACACCTGGATCGACTAGCCCGCTACGATGGTGCTGTTCGGGACGACCAGCTTTGAGGAGGGAGCAGTGTCACCCAATTAGCGGAAGGTATGACGGCACAGCTGTGTGGGGAAACCGGAGGGAGCGGAGCCACGCCTCCCATTAGTCTCTGTCACTAACTGAAGGGGTGGTTAAAGGAATGTCACCCGACTCTGGACGTTTCTCTCCCCTTCTCCGGTGGTCTGGAACGTTCGGTGATTAGAGACTTCTAGAAAAACACTGACATTCCTATAAAAAGGATTTCAGAGAGACAGTTAGTTAGTGTTTGACGTGCTAGTGAAGTAGCGCCGTGTACGTGCATCGGAACGATAACGGACGAACTGGTGAATCGTAATTGTGTGCATTACGTAATTTTGTGTAATTGGCAAGTGTTTAACTGTAAGTCGGTGGAAATAAAGAGCATTGTTGAGTGGTGAAATCGGACTTTTCATTTCACGAACCCACAAAGTCACAGTATATTCTGGTATCTTCTGCAACTAAAATAAACAATAAGGTCGGTTAAATATCAAACTGTGCATATTTTCAAATTTTTAAGGTGGCAATCGAAACTCTTCAAGAAAAGCTCATAATTAATCACCATTAAGTAAATACAGCTTTGAAGTTCTAAAAATCACTTTGAGTGACTTAATGTATGTTATTATGATTGTTGTTATGATTAATGAAGGGCATATTGAAACAGTGTCCTCAGAAGATCTCTACATCCTCAATGATTCTGTATAACTGGTAAACTGTAAGAGAAAATCTATTAATATTGCTAAATATTTAAATATTAAGAAATAATGCAAATGATGAAGGAAGAATAAAACCCAAATTTAGTTTAAAACGTGAATTAGTAAAAGTCTTACTAAATCAAATGAATAAATACAGTCTAAAGTGTAACAATGAACTGTGGTCGGGGTTGCTATAGCGGCAGGTAATCTCTGCTAATACAACTAACAATGAAATTAAACATTTATTATACAATCTAAATAATAAATATGGTTTTATCTTACAACATTTACGCAATAGCTACATCTCCTACTTGAGTTAATATTCCGACATTATAAGATTTTGATAATAAATAACTAAACAATTAAGTGTAACCTCTCCTTATATATAACATAAAGACAAATAATGACATAAAGACAGATATAAAATTACCTAACGCTACAAAGTAATACAAAACTAACAAATATAAAGGTAATTAATGTAATATTAATAACAAATACTCAGGACAATAAGCCACAGATAAGTAAACAGTTGAAGTGTTACTTGACGTAAACATACTAATGTTAACTAATGACAGTCTAATAGACAATTCGTATCTTACAAAATACAATTTTACAACAAACTTATATGAAACAATACAAAATAATTTAGCTCAAAGTTTTATGATCATAATATAATTACATCTTATCTATTTTAAACTCAAAATTATAAATATTTAACACAAATAAACTAATATGTAAACCCTTAAGTATAACTCATCCTTTAACTAAAATCTCTGCCAATATCTTACATTTTAAATCCGTCAATCATAAAACGTTAAGCTGGTTGGCGTCATCCCAGTTGTGTCGCGTGTAGACGAGCGGTAGGCCAGCAAAAACAGTGGCACCATGATGTACCAGTCTCGCTGATGTCTGGCCGCGACCTTCCTAATGTCTTCCTCTAACGTCTTGATGTATCTTTCGACCATGCCATCCGACTGGGGATGTAGAGGCGTTGTGCGGGTCTTGTTCACCCCATGCCTTTGTAGTGCCTCCTTCATAAGCTTGGACTCAAAGTTGGTACCCTGGTCACTGTGTAGCTTTAACGGCAGCCCAAATCGACAGAACATTTGCTCCACGAGGCAGTCTGTGATTGTCTTTGCCTCTTGGTTTGGGATGGCATACACCTCCGGCCTTTTGGTGAAGTAGTCCACGACCACCACTAGGTACTTGTTGCCTCGGTCGGAAACTGGAACCGTCCCGCAATGTCAACGGTGATCCATTCGAATGGCGCTCCGACGTAGTACCACTGAATGCGACCCCGGCTCCTAGACTGGGGGCAACGACTCGCCGCGCACACGTGACACTGACGGCACCATTTCTCAGCATCTGCTCGGAGTCTCAGCCAGTAGTAGCGATGCCGATTTTTGTCAATCGTTGGGTTCGCTCCCAGGTCTCCTGCCGGAGTACTGGCGTACACTTCCTCCAAGACTTCCGGGACCATACTCCGGGAAATTACCAACTGTTCTCTCTGCGCCTTCCCCTCGGGTGACTCCCATACCTGGAACAGCACACCATCTCTGGTTTTCAAAGAGTCCCATTGGGCCCAGTACGACCTGTAGGGTGCACTCCTCTTTGCGATGTCCTCCCAGGTTGCTCTCGTCCCTGCCTCCAATTCCCTCAAGGGTGGCCCCAAGGCTGCGTCCGCCAGCTGCTCCATCCTAGGGCCTGCGCAATCGCAGCCGTCCGCAGGCATTGCTACAACTACTGGTACTGCTGCGGCAAGCTTCTTCTCTTCCACTCTTGTGCACTGGCCACACCCTTCTGAAACTGGTCTTGGGGTTATGGCGTCAGCGTTACCGTGTCTCTTCCCTCTACGATGTTCCCAGGTGAAGTCGTACTCCTGCAGACTCAGGACCCAACCTGCTGTCTGGCCTTCTGGTCGCGCCGTCACCATCACCTCGCTCCTCGCGGGGACAACCACCTCTTAGTGGACGACGACCCTGTAGATTCCAAGGCACTCTTCGGGTTGACGGAGCATAACCTCTTCTCCGTTGAGCCGCAGGACCTTCCTGCGGAGGTCGACCGTCGCCTCGTGGCTCCTTAGGGCATCCAGTCCCAGAATCACCTCCTCAGCCACCTTCACGACGAACACCCACAGACGGACGGCACTCCGCCCCAAGGTCAGCACCAGCAGGGCCTCCTTCTCCACAGGCCAGGTGTCGCCCGATGCTGTGACAAGCGGTTATGGTCGGCTCGGTTGTCTCGTCAGCAAACCCTTCGCCACGTCAGGTCTGATGATGGTCACGGCTGCCCCAGTCTCCAGCAGCACGCGGCACGGCTTCCCTCTCACCCAACCGTCCGCGATGAGGCTGTCATCCATACGCCGGCTGACGGCGCGCAGTGTCACTCTAGGGGATGGTGGTAATGGCGCCGAAGTGCCCCTCTCCACGCCGGGGCTTACTCGTTCTTCCAGCTGCCCTTCCTGGTGTGGGCAGTCTCTCTGCAGGTTTCCGGGCCGTCCACACCGCCAGCCCAGGTCACTAGGTGTTCGCCGGCGTCCCACGGCTGGTCTTTTGTCTCAAGTGTAGCAGACACTCCTCGTTCTCAACGTCGGGATAGCTGTTACCTTGGCCGCCTCCATCCTTAATGCTGCTGTCAGCGCCCCGTGGTTGGGTTTATAATCGCCGAGCATTATGCGCTGAGGAATCTCCGTATCTCGTACCCCGTCCACGAATGTGTAGACAGCTTCCCGGGTTACGAACTCTGGTGGGAGGTCGACCAGGGCCTTGCTTTCCATCTGTTCAACTGCCAGGGCGAAATCCTGCAGCGTCTCCCCTGGCAGCTGTGACCTTGGCTTTAGCTAGCTGCGGTACTCTGCGGCTAAGCTAAGGTTTCCGAAACGATTCTCCAGGGCCTACCAGATTTTCTTGGGCGCCACCCTTGTCTGCAGCGTGTGTAGGACTTCCGCGGCCCGTCCCTGGAGGCTGGCTATTAACTGTGTGGCCTCTTCCTCTGGCGACCATTTGCTGTTCCTGGCTACTGTGTCGAACTGGCGGCGGAAGACTTCAAATTTTGACGCGCCGTCATTCTTAGGAGGTTTGACGCGCGCAGATGTTTTGTCGTGTCCCGGCGCGTCGTCCTTCAAATCCTTCAGCCACCTGCCGACGACGTCCTCCACCATAGCGTTCAGGGACTTGACGCTGCTGTCGGCATTTCTTTCCAAGTCGTTAACGCGGCTCGCCAGGTCCTGTACGCGCTCGTCCACTTGGCCCATCTCCTTGTCCAGCTCCGTCACGTTATCCCTAACGACGGCCAACTGTTCTTCAATTTTGGCGGCGAGGGCCTCGTTCGCCACCTTCATTTTCGTGGTCAGTAAGCCCATCTTTACGGTCATTGTCGTGGCCAATTTGTTTCTTGCCGCTTCTGTTTATTGTTGTTAACTCGTTCCTCTTCGCGGCCAAGTTGTTATTTGCCGTCTGAACTTGTTTCAACTCTGTGGATAGGTTGTTATTTGACGCCCCCAATTTCTTTTACATTTTATCGGTGAAGTTTTCATTTGCCGTTTCATTTCCGTTGGGCCTTCATTTCCCTCTTCTTCTGCAAAATCTTTTTCAATGCCGGGTCCATGGTTGTAATGTTCGGTAATGTTGTCGTCCCGCTTCCTGACACCAGTGTGACTTTGTGGGCTCGTGAAATGAAAAGTCCAATTACACAAACTCAACAATTTTCTTTATTTCCACCGACTTACATTTGAACACTTGCCAATTACTCAGAATTACGTAATGCACACAATTACAATTCACCAGTTCGTCCGTTACCGTTCCGATGCACGTACATAGTCTTCTCGTCCGTTCACTAGCTCGTCAAGCACTGACTGACTCAATTCACTCACTGCACCCCTTTTATAGGAATATCGCCGTTTTCTCGAAGTCTCCAATTTCTGTGAATCACCGCGAAGGTTCCAGATGGCAGTGGAAGGGGAGAAGAGGCGGCCAGGGACACTTCCCTAATCAACCCCTCAGTTAGTGACGCAGACAAATGGGTGGGTGTGGCTTGGCTGCATCTGGCCCCTTACTCAGCTGTCGTTAGGTTGTGCTTTTCGCTAATTCGGTGACAATATGTAACATTTCTTTCAGTACAGCGCTGAACTAACACTTCGTGTTTAAGACAGGACTACAACAAATGATCAGTTGCCGTCAGTCTTGGTATAAAATAATATCATAATCATAACTGTATATAACTACAATAAATTCAAGATATTTCAGTATAAAAAATGTTGAATTTGTTGTAAATTCAAGATATTTCAGTATAAAAAATGTTGAATTTGTTGTAGTTATATAGGATCCTGCATACATCTGTTCCGAAACACATTACCTCTAGTCCTTCTATATTCATATTTGTGTATAATATAGCCCTAAAGTATTATGATTCACATCTCGGACATGCTCTGCGCCAAAACAAAGCTTAATTATTCTAAAGCTTTATAAGATATGTATAATAACTAAGACACGTTGATAATTACATAATAATTACAAACTCCGCGACATCTGTAAGCAGCTACGTGTACTTGGTGTTGCGAGAGACTACCACTGCCTGTCGCTGTTGTCGGAGGCAACACTTGGGACATTTGAACTGCAGGTTTATGCCGGTTTCTTTGTTGGTCTTTATTTTAGCGTTAAATAATGCCTTCTGTACCGCATCAAATATAATATGTAGAGGAGTCACATTCTGTACAAAAATTAGATGTCAAACTGGAGCTGCTGTAGATATTTTCGTATCAGCTCCAAAACGCTTTTTCCACCAAATTCATTACTAGAAAGTCTTTTAATACAAAAATGAGACAGGATAAGATTTTTACAAATTTGTCACAATAACACATTACTGAATCAATAGAAACATTTAAAACTATATGATTTTCTCAAGAAACAGCTCTCAAAATGTCACTTAAGATAATTTCTCTAGATCATGTTCATAACAAACAAAATGCTTAAGCTACATTTCCTGGGAAAGCCTTCAGAAGTGTTCTTTATTATGGATGACATTTGTATAACTGATAAACTCTAAGAAATAATAATAAATGTACATCTTTTTAAAACATACAGTTTATGTCAAATACATTTTTCGTGGAGTGTACAAATTCGTATATATTCCTTGTTATTTGTCTGAATTCATCAATACTTTCACTGTTATCAAACTACAAATAGTCGTCGTTTGTTTTTGTTATCTACAGACCACTCAAAGTAAGTAGGTCATCACATGACGACCAGCGTTGAAGTATTTGACTATAGCTTAAGGTCCGTCTCTTCGAATTCCTTACTTGTTTATAGAAGATCTTGGAAGTTTAAACAACCTTAATTTAACGTGTGGTATCTGTAAAACTTTTACTCAGTTCTAGGTAACAATTTATTTACTTTATTTTATCAATGTTTGATGACTACAGTTAATACAGACCTTTTTGTTACTACAGTTCGACCTGACTTGTTACACGTACCTTGTTACTTGGTACCTAGAAGTTTGTGTCATATAACTAAGATAGTTTGACTTGGTATAAATTTAACTACGTTATTTTGCCTTACTTTTATTGAGATCCGATATAAGTTATATTAAGTTAATATAAGTTCAACATGATCAAGGATGGCACAAGAACATTTTCAGGAAATCTCATAACAAAAGGAAATTTTCCCAGCAATATTAACTTTCATAAAACAGTTCCAAGGATTTTTTTAAATATTATATATAAGAATAAGAAGTAAATGTGAAGTCTTTAGTTTATTATGCAAAGAAGTCTTGCATTGTCAATGAAAGTTATTAAAGTTGTAAATCACAACGATGTACCAATTATAGGCAAATTATTAAAATGCAAAATTAAAATATAATACATAATGAATAATTTCAAAAAAGATGTAAGTAATAAAAAGTAGTATTCATTTAAATAAAATATTTACAGACAGTAGACACTAAACCTTCAAGAACGTCTATAAACCGATAAAGAAGTCGAAGAGGTAGACCTTTGACTATAGTCAAATACTTTAATGCTGGTCCCTGTACGATGACTTTGAAGTTCTGATTTATGTGCGTGGTCTACAGATAACAAAAACAAACGAAGACTACTCGGGATTTGATAATTATTCATGCTTATTTACGCCCTCTAACGTTATGTCATATAGGACGGTAAATGAACTGGTGAATTGAGGCTCAAATGTGTCCCGGGTAAACAAAGCATAGAGTTACCCGACATTCGTCCTTCAGGGTACGGAGAAAAAGTTTAACAGGTAACTCATCCTGACCGAGATTCGACCTCGGGACCTCTTGAACGTGAGGCAGACACGCTACCATCCACACGACCGAGACGGGCTGTAATTTGATAAAGTTAAAGGAATTGATCAATTAAGACAAATAACAAGGAATATCTACAAAGTGGTTCACTCCACGAAATAAAATATATCACACAAATAATAATAGATAGTGGGGATTCAGGTGATCACAAAATATTTATTTGTAGTTGAATCTTGACTCTGAATTTTTGGATGAAGTACAATTCCTCTTCTACCTACTACGTATGATTGTAGTACAGAAGTATTATTTTAACACATGATGAACTCAAAACGGAAAGGGAGAGCTGGCACAATACTGCAGTTCAGATGTCACGAGTGTTCGCTGCAACCACAGCGGCACACGGTGGTAGTGTCATGAAACACGAAGTTAACGTTGTATGGTACAGATGATGCACGTGGTATAACTGTTAGGTATTTATCAATATGTCTCACTTATTAAGAATATATTACAAAATATTTGACTGGTGATGCATTGGTTTGGTGCAGAACATGTGCGTCATGTGGAATATAGCAAGCTGGAGCTATATTATATACAGAAGTCAATATATATATATATATATATATATATATATATATATATATATATATATATACCGATAATAAATATTGTGTTTCGGAACAAAAGCCTGCATTTGCTTGTATAGAAGTAACAAAATTAACCCACATTTTGTAATTATCTTCAAATGAAATGTTGCGTTGTAGTACGATGTATATAGTGTGACTGGTTGTGATATAAAACCAATGAAACATTTCATATGAAGTAGCAAAATCCTCTCAAAATGAGATGCTGAACTGGGTTCAAAGAGCTCTGTGCATTTAGATCGATTATTGATTTCGTATTTTCAACCGACTTTAAGTCTATTACTAAAACATCTATTCATATATAACACTAAATATTCTTCCGACAAACATCTGAAATCTGGGAATTTCCATTGATTTACCGACAGTACCATTCCTTAACATTATGTATCGCTTTACTTTTGCCAGTGATGTAAGCCGCTGAAGCGCGATGGAATTTATAAGCTAATGTTTTGTTTTCTGTAATTTACGTCCTCCAACGTTGTCATATCGTACGATGAATGGCATGGGTGAAGATATGCTCAGATGTGTTTAGGGTCAGTAAAGCTTAGTTACCGGACAAGTTATGAGACAGCTAAAAATGAATATTAGGAAAAAAAAAATCTCAAGCAACATTGTCAATCTTATATGAAACAGAAATTACATTACACACAACATTTCATTTTGATGATATTACAATAAAAAATCTACGTCTACCTCAAGGAATTTCATTAAGCCCTATCTAGTATCAAATATGAAAGTTTTTAGTTTTACTTACGATTTATTACTATATTGTTGCAGAATACAAAATTATTGACTTCAACGGCCACGTCGTAGCTCAGTAGATAGACCGCTTGGCTCTCACCAAGGCGGCCCGGGTTGGTTCCCAGGTGACCGCAAAGTGAGATTAATGGTGGACAACACGGCGTTGGGGCGAGTTTTCTCCGGGATCTCTGGTTTTCCCCGCCGTCTCATTCCACCGGTGCTTCATCTTCCTCTCATGTATCATCAGTGTCTCGCCTGTGGTGCCGTATATAGTAAAAGTGCGCGTTAAACCCTACACACACATTAATGAATTCCAAACTTGTATTGGTAATTTCTGTTTATCAGGTTAAAGAGCTAATTTTCTGATTTGTTTTTAAAAAGTTTTTGGTTTGGCAAACTTAAGTTTTAATAACGAGAATATTATCTTTGTGGTTTTTGATTTTAGCTTTTGTTGGTCTTTAAACTAATACCTTACTTAGATATACATGTGCAACAATAGTAATAGATTTTGTCTAACTCTTACGTTTTATGAGTTCTGCGTAATAATCTACAATGAAATGAACTTCTGAGGACACTTCCATAAAATCAATCTTGTGCTTCTTATTTGTTATGAAAGTATTTTGAACATAGAGTACCTTAATTGACAATATAAAAAGTTTCGAAAAAGTTTAATATTACATTAAATTTTTTGAACATCTTCGTGTATCATTCATGAAGATGCTGATCATAGAAATACACAAGTTTTGTGTTTAACATACTTTCGAGGTTGGAGTTTTAATGATTTGTTTTACTTCAGATGCTCTTAAAACAAGTGTGTGTAGTACAATCTATACAACGAATTTCCCTAACTACTCCCCTACTCACATTATACCTTTGTGGTAATGAACGTATTATTTTAAAGCTAAAATATTCCCCAAAGACGATAACTGGTACAAACCTACAGTTCAAATGTCCCGTGTGTTTGTTGGATAGCTGCGACCACAGCGACACTCAATGGAAGTTTCATGCAACACCAATTAGATGTGGGGCGCACAGATGATGCGCATGTAAGTTTATACTTCTTTAGAAGTATATTCCTCAATTTATTTGATTATATCGAGTTAAACTTTGGCAGAGATTGATTGTAGCTGTAAAGAGAATACGACTCTAAAATAGAATTGAAGGTAAAGCAATTGTTCTATGGTGCTGTTCGCTATGGACGTTTAACAGATTGTTGCCATTGAACATCTGAGAGCTGAAAAGAAAGGAATATCAATTTAGTATTCGACAAAATTATAGATGCTTGTAAATTCAGTCATTAAACCAGGAATATGTCCGAAAGTGTCAGATTTTGTTTATCTCTTCTGATGATTAGTAGTCTTCTGATAATATTGCAAGCGAAGTGAAGATATATATTTCATTTATCATAAATATATCTTAAGCAATTAATATTTCAAACAAAGGCTTGCAGCTATATCTAATAAAATAAAAAAATTGCGGAAAAATTTCCCTTTAAGGGGAAATCTGTTATTATGGGATTTACTGGAATTCTTTGTGTACCATTCTTGAACATAGTGAAGTTGCATACAAGTTTGGTATTTAGCCGACTTTTCCGTTTAGTATTTGGCAGAAAAACATTTTTTTTCTAAATTGAGCAGATACCTAAATACATATTTTCTATGCACGCTCGACATTTATTATGTGTTACAATGAATAAATGCAAAACTTGTGAAAGAATCCTCTACCTGCTATGTTTAGGTGCGGCATTGAAAGTAATATTTTAACATTAAGGAAAGGCTGACGAAGAAAGCCGGTACAAACGTACAGTTTTAAGGTCCCGAGCGTTTCTTGAGTACACAGCGACACACAGTGGAAGTCTAATGCATTACGAGGTACAACAAGCCTGACATAGATGACGCATTAGTTATAATTGTCATATTTATAGTAGTGTGTCTTTAATTGTTAAGAATTTTTTAAATCATTTATAATAAAGATGGTCAGCATTGTTCGCAAGGCAGATAGAAAATTTGTCAGATAGTAAGTTATAGCTATATTACTGTAAAAGACGCTCATAGAATGACAGGAAGTATTGTGTTTGGCAACGAAAGTCTACAGAAAGCTATATGAGTTAAACAAATCGAGTAAATTTCTCTTCGCTTTAAAAGCCAACTCATCAGAACAAAAACCAATCATCAAACCAACGTCCGTTGACTTAACACCCATAGAATATCAGTAAGGGACAGTGTGCTGGGATGGCAATAAGGCTCCTGTTCCATGGAGCAGGGTTCACCTTCAACGACACCTCAGTGCTGGGCTAGAATGTTATATATTCTTTCAAATATGCTCCTATTCCTTCATTATTTATTGGAGTGTGATAAAAATTTTACACTCACTTAAATCTTAATGTAAACTTTACTTGACTGCTGTCCAATTGATTTTCCACCCGGCAGTCATTTGTCATTGATGATGTTTCAGTACAAATCTGTCAGAGACACATGTGTTGGTCAGTGTATGACTGTTATCACAAACAGCCACACGAAGTCCTTTATTATCATTTAGTGAACATAGGAGTTTCAAAACGTGCGTTGCCGTTACTGCAATGCAGAATCAAAAGCGTATTTCCTGATTATTCTCCCAAAATAGTTTAGGATACATGAGCTAGAGTTGTGAGAGGCAGTCTTATAAGACTATATCCTGGACCAGCATGTAACACTACGAACGCACAAAGTCACAATTGGTGTCAGGAAGTGGAACATAGACAATGGCCGCTACATTGGCAAATATTGTACTAGAGCTGAATAGAACACGGCTACAGAAAACCTCAACGAGACAATGACTGCAATGAAAGCAGACTAAGGCTTTGCTGGCCATATGCTCGATTGCCAGGACTAACTTCTGTAGCGTCTCCCCTGACTGCTGTGACCTTTATTTTAGCCGGCTGCGGTACGGTGCAGCTAAGTGGTGATTTCCAAAGCGGTTCTCCAGGGCCTCCCAGATGTCCTTAGGCGCCGTCGCTGTCTGGACCGGGTTCAGGACTTCTACGGCCCGTCCTTGGAGGCTGGCTATTTACTGTGCGGCCTCTTCCTCTGGTGACCAATTGTTGTGTTTACTCAGCGTGTCGAATTGACGGCGAAAGACTTCGAAATTTGTCGCGCCGTCGTCTTTAGGTTTTTTAAATCCTTTAACGGCCTGCAGACGATGTCGTGTACCATGGCGTTCAGGGACATTGTATTGCTATCGGCCTTTCCCTCCAGGTTGTTTACGGGGTGTGCAAGTTCTTCGACGTCTTCCACTGTGGCGCTCATGCACTTGGCCTTATTGTCGGCCTTTTCATCTAAATCGTTTAGGCGCTCGTCCACTTGACCCATCCGTTTGCCCAGCTCCACGAAGTCATCCCTTACGCTGGTCAACTGCTCTTCTAACTTTGCGGCGAGTTGCTCGTTGGCCGCCTCCGGCTTCCTGGTTAATTCGGTTAAGCAATGAGCAATGTTCGATGAGCAATGTTCTGGCGATACTATTAACGTACTCATATAAAAATTATGTAATATTCATTTAAAAATAAATCAAATGCTCCTCTCTCATACTCTGTATTAAATAACAAAAGCAATTCTGTAAAATAAAATTGACTCGGATTGGCTCAGTATAAATAAATATTACATAGACACAAAAATTAAAATATATGTGACAGCAAGTATCTTGTAATTAAGACATAAAGCACGGTAAAATTAAATCTACAACGTAAATTGTCTAACAAATCGCAGTTAAATCAAAGAGAAGACAGTAGAAAAAATATATGAGTCAATTAAAGGTAAATAAACATCTAATATAACTTATTGATGTTCTTAAAGCTAAATAATAATCCTGCGAAACAGAGGAATTCATATGCATTTACAAAATAAATTGAAATGAATAATAAAGAGATGTAAACCTCTTTCTGTAATAGATTCTTTGTTTTAATGCTTTTTGCTCTAATAAAGTAACTAACGCTATGCATTTATAATTAAAACAAATAAAATAAATCTAGGATTGTATTACGCTATGACTAGCTTTAATATATTGTACCTATGCCTCAAGTGGGACATCCCCAGCAGGAGGGATGATGTGGGAGGATGTAGAGGGCAGTCATCAAAAGAAAACACGGCTGTACAAAGGGTAGGATTCCTACATGTAACTCCCCGGCAGGTCACCCGTCTCAGATCTTGAGACGGCCCACTTGGAGACATGAGACATCATCACATTGAGGAACAGCGCCTATCTTAGTTAACCAAATGGAAAATAAGAACGCCGCTAAGGGCAGGAAGATAGGCTAGCCTGCGAAGAAGGCTTCGCCGCAGCGATCGCCTGCCAGCTCTCAGGGCCGTCTGCCGCCTCCTCGCCTCTCTCGGTGGCCGAGAGGCTGAGCCAACCATCCAGCCTTCCGCCACCTCACCTGGCATCTGAGCCCGTTATCACAACATGGCCAAATCCAATGCTGCCGGAAGTGAAGACACCAATCAGCCGCGCTGATACACTTCCATCTTCCCCAGAACTTGCTTCTAGCCGACCGACTCCAACTGCCGACCCAAGGGAGCTCGACGCCGCCTATACTAGGACAGTGTCTGCAATTCGAGTATAGCAAACTGCAGCGCCAAATACCCTGCAGACACTGCTGCACCTGTTAGCTGCACAGTCGACTCCTGCAATGCACCTTCACGGTGCCACTACTGAGGCGCCCCTAATCTTACAGCTGTTTGCACGGCACATGATCTGATACGTCACCGCACGTACTGCACCAGCAGTAATGGCGTCGGTCATTTTACCGGACAGGTGCAGTGCCCAGCATACCCTGGCCGGGACTTCAAAATGCCGTCACCCCGCCTCCAGCGTGTGCTCCGACGTCACACTCCACACAAGAAACCTCGACCCTGGCCGTCGGCTCTCCAGCTTTGGCAGATATACCGTCAAACCTGGAAGATACTCACACTGAAATACTACACCTGGCCGAAAAAGTGCCCAGCTGGAGGAGCTACTCACCTCAACTCCAATACCAGACATTACTACGAAACTTGACAACCTTCTGGACGACATCCAACACAAACACGACTTCTCTCTTAGGATACTGTACAATACGCTAACGAGTATAAACAGCACTACCAACGAACAGATATTGACCATCTGGAGATACATCAAGGAGGAAGTTTTAGCCCTCTAGACGATGCTCGATGGACAGCACACAGCAGGGCACCATCCAGAGGGCCAACTGCCTTAAGCCACAGAGGTCATTTCGCCAAGTGAAGAGGACAAACTACAGACAGTAATCCACAATAACCTAATCTAGAATTCCCCAAACTTACTCACCCTTCAATACCTTAACACATCACACACAACTACGCTCACTCAGTAATCCAGACACAGCCCTCACTACTTTACAAGGACGTAAGTAAGGCCTTGATAATGCTTACGTCCTGCAGCGTTCCTCACCTTGGACCACACTACTGCCTGGACAATATATACCTTCTTTGAATCCGCAGATGCTTACAGCGGTACTGCCACA
Organism: Mantis religiosa; assembly: GCA_030765055.1. NCBI lineage: Eukaryota > Metazoa > Arthropoda > Insecta > Mantodea > Mantidae > Mantis > Mantis religiosa. The sequence continues at coordinate 191,033 of JAUKNK010000159.1, forward strand.
GCATCACTCCTGAGTACTCACTTGTGGAGGTCCTTCAGTCGGTAGGGCTGGTTGTTCAATCCCCTAGATGAGTCCCACAGTCAAATCCCAGGGTTAGTGCGTAACATGCACTTTTCCTCTACGTGTAAAAAAAGGAGACCGTCATAACGGAGAAAGAAATTTCACTTATCATATAATCCTATCATACAACGCCGAGACATCTGAGACTCTCCTGCACTGAAAGAGGACATCACATGGGAGATGATGTGAAATAATAAAGGAGATAATCCGGGACGATATCCACGTAAATCAAACCTGGACCTCCCGTCTGCGGACGGCAACGGAACTACCTGAACCACTTTAAACATCCAGCTCGGTATAAACAAAGCTTAAGTGTCGATTTTTATATTTCGGTTTCCTTTAGTTTTCTATTTGATCTCTTTTGCTATTGACTTAAACCTGTTGTAGTACATATTAAATTTGACTGAAAGTTATTTAACAAAGGTCATATATCTCATTTCCATTTGGTATATTTAGATTACCAATTAACTAAAGCTATGAATTAAATAAATATTTTGTTTATTATTTTGCTGTCAATTTCCAGGATCGTATCACGCTCTCGGCGTACATGTTGGAAACATCGCTCATATATTTGTGTATAAAAGGTTCGGTTAAATAATCAAGTACCAGAATACTTTATTTTAGCGCCTTTTCGGATGAGACACGAAGTCCGCAGGCAGACTATACCATATATAGAACATTTTTTGAAAACTCTCACTTCTCAAAAACGACTAACAATTTAGATTAAAGTTAAATATGTTTAAGGTGTATTTATATAAAGTGAAGTCTCTACATTCAGTTTTGTAGATATATCGTTGAAATCCCCTTCACTATGGACGACTATGATACAGGTGGTGGCAGAAACAAACAGTAAGGGGGTTTATAAAGTATTGTTCTTGGGAATAATCTCATTTTTATATTATCATCTGTTTTAGATATCTAACATCACTTTCTATACATCGCTGTACTTGGCTTCAAGGTCTAACACGCCTAAGAAGTGATCGTCACTGTCATAATTGTAATATGTTATTCACAAATAAAAAAGAAATATTAACGGAATATGAATAAATATACAGAAGAGGCTTAAGGCTTTTTATTTGTAACTGATTTGCCTGGTGCGGGTACATTGGACCCGGCCTACAGACTCTAAATTTACATGGGTTTATAATTCTGGGTATGGTTTTTTTTTATTGTCCTTGGGGTTCTTCTAAAGCCCATACGGCGACCTGTTCTGGGTGCGCCGAGAACCAGTTTTATCTCGTTATTTGTCTCTGTCTTTCTTTTTCTTGTTTTTATATTTACATATTTACACTGCGTTTATCTTGCACACGCGCACACACACGCCTGGGCATACCACGTACGTCCCAATATCACACGCACTACATTGTACAGACTTGGCTATGTACAATATTTACAATGTTCGCAGTTAGGATGTGCGACAGCGGGTAGCTGACTACTCTTGGCTTCCGATGATAGTGGCCTCTGCCGGGAATATATAGAGAAGGAGGTTGAATTTGTGGTAGTTATATAGGATCTTGCATACCTTTGTTCCGAAAACACATTAACACTAGTCCGTCTATATTGATATTTGTATAAAATATAGCTCCAAAGTATTATGATTCACATCTAGGATATGTTCTACACCAAAATAAAGCTTAATTGTTCTAAAAGTTTATAAACGATGTTTAATAACTAAGACACATTGATATATACATAACAATTTCAACCTCTGCGATATCTGTAAGCTTCTAGGTGCTGTTCCAAAAGACGTAGAAATATATCCCTCAAAAAACTTTTCCTGCATATTAAACAAAAGTTTAGGTTCAACATCGCTCGAAATTCAATCTAACAACTCCATGCGAGAGCTCTTGCATCTAGAACAATGCTGCTTTAATTTGCTGGAGCGCCATCATACATGAACCACCTGTTTTCTGTTACTTACAGAGGCTTAGTTTCATGTGGGAAATGTGGAAGTGTGAGCTGGATACACTCCCTTTAGGGAGTTACGTCACTTGTAAGACGTGGTGGGGAAAAGTATGCACCAACGATATTCCGGTACAATTGCAGCCCAGATATTAATTCAAAACTGTTGCTGATGTACAAGCTGAACAGCATGAGGATTAACCACTGCTCACACCGTGCATCGTGGAAAATATTAATTAAACTAATTAAAACAGTAGTCTCCTCTAAAAGCTAAAATGACGAGACAAACAATGGACTGAGTGTTAGGGCTGAAACCAACGGCTGATGCTCTCGCCTGTTATAATAATGAGAACAACTTTTTCCAGCGTCATTTGTGAGCTTTATAAGTTGACGGATTTTGATCTTAATCCTTCACTAACGCCAAGAAAACAAAAATTAGGAACAATTTTTTCTATGAAACCTTTTCCTTCTTTTGATGTAAAAGCTTCATTCCCAAAGCTTGTATACATATGTATGAAGGTTTGTGGCGAATAGCGGTGCCAGATATATGGCGCCGAACCTTGCTACCAGAGAATACTTCAGTTCGGCGCCAGACGCCATCGCCTTGGGGATGCCGCCAAGTATATTGAAAGAAAATTTTTGGAGGAATTCCGCTCCTTTTTGTTATCTATTTTCAATTGAAAATACCGTTCTCTGTTTCCTTCACTTGATTGCTTCCTACGAAATACTTGGGACTTAAAACCACAAATGCACACTGTTAAAGTCGTATACGAGATGAAGAAAATTCCCAAAAGAGGTTTCATAATAATTAAAGACAAGAGGCAACAGAATTAATCAGATCAACGCCGAATAAAAAATATATATCCATAAAATACGTTTGCGAAAGGGCGCCAACACGAGCACTTTATTTACAGCCGTTCCGTTCTAACACACTGTAATTTGCTGGTTTGATATTGTGTCAGTACACGCAGCAGCTGCTGTTTACCTTCAGCTGAAAAGAACTATTCTAATGTAAACATGGCTTAACAGGATAAGTAGTGTTAATCATAAATTATATAAGTAATAATAAAACATGGTAACAGTTCAAAGAAATAAAATGTTACAAAATAGCAATCTCTAGACACTAAGACGGTAGCTGTAATAAGATTGATTCTTCTGTTGTTCTGTAACATTTCTCACATGGAGGAGAATATTATTGGCAGTTGTATCCAGTTATGACGTTCAAAATTTTAGGAATCTCCTTTTCCTGTGTCATAAATGCGACAAATGGCATTCCAATTTAAAAACCCACCCTAGAATTTGCGTGAACGTTTCTGAGTATTCCGAAGTACCTAATATTTTGGGTTCTTCTGAAAACTAATTTATTTACTGTTTGTGTTCTGAGTTTCAATTCCCATTCATTCTCACTGCAATACCCATCAATGGTGTGGTTCCGATTTTATTGATGAGAATGGCATATAATTTAAATGGCAGCATACAGCTAGCCACATTTCAAACATTATTTATCAGTTACTCTGTTGTACACACTTTGTATCCGCAACCAAAACTAAACTGATACAATTTCTTCTAAACTGTTATTGGAAGTTGGAGCAGAGAGAAAGATATGTTGTGGGTTAGGAGTACGTTGCGAAAATAGTATGGGTACATTGACTTTATTATAAACAGATATTATAAAAGAGTAACCGTTATAGTTCACTGATTGTCCGCCAGAGGTGACATGGTTCACAAATAAGAATGGATCCTTTACGGAGTTCGCCTTGCTGCCGAGAGATGGCACTGCCGGTGATCTGTATTGCTGTGAAGGGATTGTATTAATATTTAAAGAATCTGTTAAGAAATTGCAATTATGATTTTCAGCATTTGCTGATTATTACATGCTTTTCTTGAACCTGAAAATTACTAGCAGCTAAAGTGAAAACTGGGACAGTAGGGAACAAGCAAATAATTGTTTGGCAGAGATGATTCCTCCTGCAGCATTTATATTTCCCGAGATTTGAGAACTGTATGCATAGGGAATTTGACTTTCAGACTATACCTTCTTTTCATGGTACTTGTAATCAATTATAATGAGTACACTTGTTAACAGTTTCCTGTTCTCAAAAGAGGCAACAGAATTACTGCTTTCACACAGAGATGTTTTAAATATTAATATTTAAATAATTTAACTTACTTGTATATTTGGAACGTTTTCAGGATCATTCAATCTCATCCTCAGCTGTTTGGTGGCTAAATGAATATACCTCTTCTTTCACAACATTCAAAATTTATAACTTTATCACGGTTTCTGGTTATGAATATTTTTTCCCAAATATCCAATTCTATGGGTGTACTTAAAAATTTTAACAGTTTAATGTTGTGGTTTTGTGTCCGAAAATTGTGTCAAACTGCAGATTTTTCTGTTTGTTTCAACTTAATGTTCCTCTAGTGTTCTTTTTGCCTGGTTAACAAGTTTCTCTTAGTTTTTCCTGTGTAGTTTTTTCACAGGTTTCACAATTTATCTGATTTATTCCTGATTTCAAATTGTTGGGGGTTGAATTTTTTAGTAGTTTATTTAGCAGGTTCCTCAGACTGAATTTGTTTTGGGGTGCTAGTTTTTAAGTTTAGTTTTTTGAAGATTCGTTCAAATTTTCTAAAAGCCCATGAATGGTAGGTGAATTTTCTATATTGCCAATTTGTGTATTTAAGTGGTGTGAGGGTGGTATTTATTGATATTATCTTCAGTTTTTCCTGTTTATTCATCATGTTCCTTATGATGGCTGCGTTGAATCCATTTAATACCGCTATCTCTTTTATGTGTTGTTCTTTCAAAAATTCCTCCTTACTCAGTGGGATGTTGTATAGCCGGTGAATTAGACTTCTAAAGGCAGCTAGTTGATGTGAAACTGGGTTTTGTTAATTTTTCTTTATGTCCTTATCTATATGTGTGGGCTTCCTGTATATTCCAAAATCTACACCATGACGATTTCTAGTTATCGATGTTGTCGTTGGCCGTCTTCATTTCTTCCAATATGTGTAAAATCTTTTCCAGTGCCGATTCCATGACCGTTATCCCACTTCTGACGCAAGTTGTGACTTTTTGGGTTCGTGAAATAAAAAGTCGAGGTTACAAACACAAAAACTTGCACTTTTATTTTCGTAGCAATACACTGTTCACAATTACAATTTGCTAGATAACCTAAAAACTGTTTATTTTAAAAACACTTCGCTCAACTGAATGTCACTTCCGGTAACGATCGCCCCCGAAGTTTCCCGAATCTCCACCGGCCATCATTCATTGATCGGCGTCGCGAATCTGCCGCCAGGGTAACAATATGAATCAAATAACCGTGGACCTAAGACACACCTCGAAACTTTACACACTTTCTACAGCTTTATACAGCGTTTTGAGCTCGTTTTGGTAGTTTCAGCAGAAATAGGAAGCTGCATCTTCCACTACAATTACTGTATGAGTTAAAAACTGACATAATTTGTGATTCTTATCATGATTGACATACTTTGTATAGTGAAAACATGTGTATGACATTCAAAGTGATTTCTTTTTGTCACATCCAACGCATATCCAGTGAGTAATCTACCCATCCTCTATAAACTGTTCTACAAATCATCCATTAGAAGACATTCAAAGAACGCGTCACACATATGTTGCTTAACAAGTTGCATAAATTCAAAAATAAACAGGGGCAGGTGTCTCACCTGGTGTAATGTGTCTGTTATGTTGAATATTGAAGCTCAATTTTTGTGCTCGTGCCATGTTTGAAGATGCGATGATGTTGCACCACATTGTGGCACCATCTTGATGCAGGATTATTTGAGATGAAGGTGGATGCTGATTAATTTCTCACCTTTGGAGACGATCTTGAAGAAATCTAGAAGTTTGTCCCACAACTCTGATGAATTAGGCGCATCTGTAATTGTTGAGCAATAGGATATTTTTCTTTTCCCAGGATCGCGGTAACGGGGCTGATAAAGGTAGTAGTACAGTTTTTGAAGAACGAATAATACTTTTCTTGTTCAAAGATGAAAATTTAATTCCTCATAGACATTCTTAAATTCATTGATTCAATTCCAAATATTGTTAATGTAGTCTTCTTACAAACAGCGGTAGATTCCACGATGATCTATTTCTATTCTTGCGCACACGCTACTTATGCATTTTTGATGTACACACAAAATTGTTTCTGCACACACTCGGAGAAATAAATACCCGTCTGACCCCTAAGACATTCATCAGCGGCAGAACAAAATCTTTTAAACCATTTAACATCTTATGATATTACGTTGTCATGGTCACACCATTACCCACTTTACATTACTTCTTTAATTTGTTACAAATACTAGTCTCTTTGACTATCCCTAACAAAACATGAAATATCTAAAATAACTTCTATAATATTCAAGTGATAATTTTTGTCTTTGATTTTTTCCAGCAAAATTTGACGTCATCAATAGCCTCGCTGATGGAGCAAGTTAATATACGATTCCCAAAGCGGTTTGCGATCGTATTTTGGTGTGCTGATAGCAACTTTGAAGCCTCCTTCTACCGGGAAATAAGTATACTCTTTGAGAGGTGGGTCATTGTTGTTTTAATTTTACGTCCTGCAACGCTAAGTCATATCGGATGGTGAATGAAATGGTTGATATGAGGCTCAAATGTGTCTGGGATCCATGGAGCTTAGATATACCCGATATTCGTCTTTAAGGATAAGGGAAAACTCTGGAAAAAAACTATCCAGGTAGTTCACCCTGACCGAGATTCGAACTCGGGACCCCTTGAACCTGTGGCAGACACGCTTACTTATACGCTACGGAGGTGGGCAAAGCTGGGTCGCGCCCACGTAAAGCTAAGTTGTGTAATTTCGCGTGGTGCGTAATTACGATAACCGTTGCAGTTGGTTTTTATGAATATGAGCACTATAAATGACTGATAAGTTTAAACAATATACTGCGATTTGATGGGTCTCTGTGAAGATATATAACTTAATATAATTCAACAAAGGAATGCCAAATTAATGACTGTATCAGCTTCAAGACATTTAAGTAAAGAAACAGATTTTTTGTGTTCTTTCAGCAGTGCACGTCATATCAAATGGTGAATGATTAAATTTGTCATCTCCGTAATTAATTTATTCCCCTCCTTTTGCAAAACCTCGCCCCTTTATAGATTTTCTTAATTTTATTACCTAATTTCCACTTTCCCCTTCATCCTCAATTTGAAAACAAAAGCAATTCTGTTTATCGTATCAAAAGGTTCCTCAAAATCCGCAAACAACATATATACCGTTCCTCTCGTTTTCCTGAGGTATATATCTATTGTGTTCTTTACTAGCAACAGATTATCCATTGTCCGTTTTCTTTTTCTGAAACACTCTTGAAATTCAAACAGTTTACTCTCTCGTTCTGCTTAAATTCTTAGCCTTTCTGCTAATATTTCTGTGTATATTTTTCCTAATATAGATAACAGACTTATTCCCCTGTAGTTTTCTGGTTCTTTAAGAGGCGGTTCAGCCCGTTTGAAGCTGATTGAATGGTCCCTCGTACACTGAATACCTCATAAGTAGCTGGATGGAAGGACTGAGGGAATTAGTAGAAAAAGATGTTTCACTCAATATAGCTCAGCCTGACTTATCGTGGATTTCAGGAATAGGTAACGTAGGTCCTGACTATGGTCGGAAAGAACAGAAACACCTTGTCCTGTATAGATGCAGATTTATTGGTCCTTTATGTGTTGCGTGCTCGCCACAGTCTGCGTCAACCGTAGTATGTAGCTGGCTACGTCGTTTTGCGTCTCGTTGTCTTGTATACCTTTAAGTCCTGAAGCACAGTATGTTCATCACACGCGAATGGCACGTGCCGTTCTGACCGCGAGAGTTACACGTGTAAGACGCCTTCAGGTCTGACGACGAGTCTTATACGTATATGACGCGTGTCGGTCTAACGACGAGTGATTCTTCACGAATAGGGCCCACTTCAGCCATGTTAGTATTTTCCCCCATTTACTCAGATTTTGGACCTTTTCGATGGTCATGTGCCGAATAACTTATTTCTGATTGGTCAAACGAAATTCCCGTGGGTTGGTTCATCGTACTACTTATTTATGCTACGGCACGGACGTTAAACGTCTGTTTATATCTGGATCGTTATTGTGAAGGTCACGACTGTTTTCATTTCTAAAGGTTTTGAGCGGAAGTGGGCCCCATTCCACCATCGCCATCCCTAGCCTCGGGAAATATTGGACAAAAGAAAACAGGGTTGGGTTCCCGAGCCTACTAGAAGGTGAATGACCCGTATACATAGAGTTTCGCTCCTGTCGGTAATTTTGTCTGATATGGTCAGTTTCAATTTGAACCTCCCGACCCCTTATAAATAGGTACAGTCATGCTTATTTTCCAGCTTTCTGGTATGTCATCACTTTCCTTTATCTTGTTTAGCACTTTTGTTATTACTTCTCAGCCACTTTTTGTTTATCCATACACTTTCCAAAATCCCCCTGGTATAGCATCGAGTCCTACTGTCTCCTCTTTTTTATATATTGTAATTGTTAGTACACTTCTTACATTGTGGATTGCCTATCTAGATATTCTTTTGCTATTTCTACTCTTCCCAAATCTCTTATTTCTAATTTTATTTTTCTTCCCTCCTCTATCAGCTCCCTGAAATATCTCTGAGATTGATTTTTTTTAATCTCATTTTTTGCCTCCCCTTTCCTGACTACACCTCTTACTGCTTCCCATACTTTTCATCTTTTCCCTCTATAACTTCTTTTAACTTTTTCCCCACTTTTTCCTGCCATTCTTTATTTTGTGCTTATAGTAACGTTTTATATCCCGATTTCCTAACCAACAGATGATTTCTGTCAAGAGATGGATGATAGATTTATAGTGCGTTCCTGAAGATGACCTGTTCAAGGCTCCTAAATATCCACTACTTGCACAGTGTAGTTAGGGCGGGTAAAAGGGTAGCTACATAAGGGTCGTCGATTTCAAGCTATCCATTTTACTGATTTCGT
>JAUKNK010000159.1:205000-420000 GCA_030765055.1 Mantis religiosa
TGATATCGTGAGCCACAGGAATCGAAAACTTTGTAGTGAGAAGGAGAGATTGTTAGGGAGGGAAAAAAGCCGGAGAAGCGAGAGGACAGAGGCTTATGATTATTTTTAAATGTATAGACGTAGAGGAATAGTGAAAGAGAGAAAGAAAAGAACCGCTAAGTTATAGGATCTCTATATATTTCGTTCTTGGTATAAACGAAGAATTTTTACCACTTTACGAAAAGTCGGGGGATATCAATTTACCATTTATATAATTAGGCGAGGTTTCTTCGTCTTTTACCATAGATGTGTTTCCAGCTTATCGCTTCAAATATGATGAAAATTTGTTAGAATCAAATCTACAGCGTTGTGCAGTAGGTTAGCTAAGTTTCATCTTATTTTCTCCGCATTTATACTGAGTCAATAGCTTCAGTAACTAGATAGCTGATCCTTTAATTCGGAACAATTTTATTTCGGCATTTTATTCTGTATATAATGTCCTTTAGGGAGATACATATTATTTGAGACACTCGCACACATCAGCAGTTTAATTTATAGCTCCATAATCCTGAGATATTGCGTAATGGAGTTCTAAGAAACCGGAATTTGATTGCAAATGGCTGTATGAGCGGAAAACTGGCCTGATTAGGGAATAGAACTGCATATTTACTATTACTGCAATTGTCTTTCAGAATTTACAGTAAGTTAGAACTATGGTATCCAAATATTCCCTAATTTTATTTTTTTCTTTCAAGCACTGCATTTTAATACTCTTGGAGAGTTCGTAAGTTTGACAGCTTAAGCACAGGAAGATTTTTGAAAAGTTTACTTTTTCTTAGTACTTACTATTGTTAGTCTAGTTAATCAATATTTAACAAATATTGTTACACACTATTTTACTATTAATCTTAGCAACACACCTGAAGTCTGGTTACATACAGGTAGCTCTAGACTCGAGAACCAAGAAGACCATATTCTCGACAGGCCACGGTATTTGGTAGTTTACAGTTACGCCCTTTGGTCTTTGCAACGCACTAGTTTCCTTCCAACGCCTCATGGATCCAGTGATGAGAGAAGTGACTAATGACGCCTGCCTGCTATACATAGAAATCATCATCATCATCATCATCATCATCGGTAAGACCTTCGAAGACCATCTCGAATACCTGAGCAAGGTGCTACAGAGACTGCAGGCGACCAACCTGAAGCTGAACGCGAAGAAATGCCACCTCATCGGCAAGGAAACCAACTACTTGCGCCACATAGTCTCACCCAACCGGAGAAGACACAGGCAGTGAGAGATTGGCCTCGGCCAAAGGTTAAGAGAGATTTGCGCAGTTTCCTGCGGCTGTGCAGTTATCACCTCCGTTTCATAAAGGGGTTCTCCAACATCACCAAGCCAATATTTGTTGACAATATTTGTTAGTAAGCCGGCCCCAAATTACGAAGCTGGAATAATAACCCGCAGATGTCCTTTGTTCTAGCGGAAACATATGTGAGCTATACAGAAAGGTACCACAGCGTAACAAAATCATGCCCTTCTCGCTGGCCTCATTTGTATGAGCTGGTTGCATTGAAAGAGAAGGAATCTTCGAAAATGTAATTGAGACGTTCATAGTACAAATTTCAGGAAACAGCGACAGAAATTGCAGCGAAGGAGGGGAAACAAAGACGAAGAAGACGAGGAAGAAGAATTTCACGATGACGATAGTGAGTTGTCAGGTGTAGATTATCCTGCAAAGAATTAGAATTCCTTGTTGACTAAACTCTGCGTGTGCGTGTGTTGGAAGCGAAGAGAAAGAAACTGGACCAGAATACTTAATCTTGTTTATAATTATAACAATAGGATCGTGTTCTGTGATGAGTGTAATACATTCACTAGTGAGCAGCACAATCTCGCACACACCATAACAGCCTCATTCCGTGAATGAACAATAATTCGATGAGTCACATTATACCATGTTTACTTTCTTTTATTCACTTTGTTGATTTATTTCCACCTGTTTACTTTTTGACTGTCCATTTGTCATTACACACACATACCCTCCCAAGGCGGTAGTCGAACTGCGGTCCTCTACGTGACAGACAACCAGTGCCAAACACTAAGGACCATATCCACGAGAACCGGCTAACTCGCCTTCAGGCACTACGAGCCACTAAGGCATCACCTCAGATTTTTATGTTCCCATAAATTAAAACATTTGTAATATCAAAGTACACCGAGTAAAATGCAAAGAGCTTGAAGTAGTAAAGAATATCTGTTGTTGTTTCTTAGTAGCTAAGATGAGCAAGTGCTCATATATCTTGAGGTACACGATTTAGTAAAGCCGTGTTTGCGAAATGTGGCCGTGGTGCATTATCTCTCATCCTCCAGCGCAGAGAAGATGTAGCGCAGACACTTCAACCATTTTTCGACAATAAAGTAGGCTATATTAGGATTGTACAGGTCCCTTACTTATCAGGATCGCAGGAATATAGAGAAGCTATAAGCGTGCTGTATTGATCCTGCTTCACAGGATGCGTTGCCATGGTATCAGCCAATGCATTAAACCTTAAACCTCCAAGAATCGTGGTTCTCACCGTAATGAAACTCACTGTTAATGATTTTGAAGCAACAATTGATAACGTCAGGGATTTTAAAAATGCCGCTAAGTAGTACATATGCTCAAAACCATTTCAGTCTCTACATGATAACAGGTTACATTGATAATTCAACTTTGATGCCTCTGTTCTCAACAAGTGACAATAAATGGTATGTATTGAAAAGCCAATAAATATTTTGAGACGCGCTGCAACAGCCAAGCAAAGTTAGATTAGAGTAGTAGTGATTTTATATGATACATATATGTGTATATATACATATATAATATTGTCGCCAGGTATTTTTTGCTGCCGGCCCGTGCCTAGGCGAACGCCGTGAGAGAGAGAGAGGGCGAGAGAGAGAGAGAGAATTGGGGAAAGAAAGTGCCCCAAGGTTAACTGCGTGCCAGCCAGCTCAATGGACGCTTGCCGAGAGAGAGACAGAAGCAGCCAGAGAAATATCTGGACAGTTCACTCTCCTTGTCCGTCATGGTGAAAGCCCGTGACGTTTCGCCAATTTTCAAGAAACGATGGTTCAGTTATAAAAGCGGCTTGTCTAATCGGACAGCTCAGTGTTGCAGCGGCGCTACGAGTGAGTGAATAAAGCTGCACTTGTCTATGGAGTTCTGAATTGAGTGTGCAGCAGTGTGGAGGTGTGGATTTTTACTCGCAGTAAAGAATATTTTGAATTTCTGCAAACTAGTATGTTAATTTTAAGAACCCACAAAACCTCAACATATATTTGTAACGCAATCCAAGTAGGGTAGATTGTGTTTATCCGGGTTGTACTACAAATCCGCCTATCACAGATTTTTTCTGTTGAAAAGGATCTGCCTGAAAGGTATCTACCTTCTTAACCGAAATACATATCGCCAGTCACTTATTTGTCTGTCTGGGTTGCTCAGCTCATTAGGTGCTGGCCTATCCATCTCAAGGTTCATTATTCAAACTTGAACTATAAGTGTGTATAAATGCGATACTACATTTCATGAGACATTTTAGCATGTAAAAGAACCTCTGTCTTGCCAAATTCTGACACATTGGTAACTTTCAAATGATTATAGTAATTTGCTGAGTGGTGAATTTATAAAAAAATTCTCTTCTTTCCCTTGGAATCAAATTTGAGTGATGATGGATGATTCACGCCAAACCCATATTTCTCATCAGCTAATGATTAACTGTTCTATCCTAATTTAGGCCAAGTGCGTTTAATTAATATTAGAATTTTGAAACGATATTGAACCCCTTGTAAGCCGCTTATACCTCATTCCTTCATACTACCATCTTACGGAAAAATTTTTCACACAGCATACCCTCTACTGAAATACAGCTTCCCACATATTCTCCCACATTTCCAGAAAGGTAAATTAACATCCAATATTTTCCCTTGACGTAATAATATACAGATATGCAAGTGTGAACACACGTGCTAACATATACAATATTAATCCTTGAATTTCGTATTAGATTATCTTACCGCAGTCCCAGGTCTCCAACAACTGAAAAGTGCACACGGACAATTAAACTGATGTACTATATGTCAACAAAACCCTATTACAGTGCACCATATTAGCATGGTGGCATTGGTAGAACTTTCTTGGAAATGAATTCGCTGTCACCGCTAAATGAAAAAAGAATCACGTGATATTCAGAATTAACATTAACAAAGCCGATCATGGGTTACCCATTGCGAAGGTATCTTCTTGGAAAAAGCTTAGTGATATTGGTGCCTTTATTGGCTGCTAAGAGACCAGGATGACGAACTACCTTCTGTTGTAACCCCTTTGCTTTACACTCCTGTTGTAATTCTAGTTAGTTTAAGGTTAATTCTATCACTTGCACCTTAGCTTAAGACCTATAAAATCACAATATAATGGCAGCTTGAAGTGTAGTCTATTCAATAAATAAATGACCTTAATTGTTCATTTCGAGTTATTGCCTCTAATAGATTACTTTTGTCGAAAATCAACACTTCCTTCTAACTCCTGTAACATTTAACTTGACGCTATAGTGCGTCAATATGAAGCTAGCGCCTTTTTATTTATCAGGTTCTAATAAATAAAAAATTTATATTCCGATATAACATATTTTTTTTTTCTTACCGGAGCAAGAGTGATGTATGGATTGTTATTCCAGCTTCGTGGATTAGGGACGGATTGTTAACAAATACTGGCATTACACATACATTTTCACCTGCGTGTAAAGATTATGGAAGTCTGTCAACCACAATGAAGAATCTTTTCTTCTTGGTACTAATGAGAAACACTGGATTTTGTACAAAAACTCGGTCCTAACTCACTGAGAGCTGCCGGAAGCCTCATCTGAGCTTCCGCAGTTCTTCCAGAACGTCGTTTGCTTCACTTTCTGTAATATTTTTTCATTTAATTGAAATTTTTCTCTTTGGTTATTGTATGTTGTCGTATTTCTGTTTGTTGTCTCTTTATACTCTCTCATGTTCAAAGCACACCAATGTGTGAGGTGAGACTCATTGCCACAATTCCATGTGCGCGAAACACAAACTCTAGCCAATTAGCTAGCGCGGCCATGAAGAGTTGCTATAGGCTATATCAGGGGTCCATTCCCGTCGTAGTTTTGTAAGGCAATGTGTCAATTGTGGCATTGTGACCAATAAATAATCTGGCCCAGAAACAAAACACCACATTTCCTATAGGATTACTGAGGTTGATCCTCAATATATAACTGTTGCTGAAATCAAGTTTGTCACAATTCGACGTTAGCACATGACTACCAGCGAAGTACTAAGGAAGTATAAGACACATTTCATTCTGTGCAAAGCTGCGTAATACTTATGTGAAAGAGCGCAGCCAAAAGTACAATGAGTTTCAGCATGTTTCAGGATAGCAGCCACGCAAACGTTTACACAATCTGCCAGGAATTGTCAATTCATAACGAGCCTGAAAGCACATCTTAAAAATAAAAAAGAAATGATATGTAGGGAAACGACAAAGACGAAATCGCTCAATGCAGGTGTACAGCCCAGCATTCGGTCGAGTGGCATTACCAGAAACCGAAATCTGGACATGCGCTGAACGGTTTTCGACGCAGCGACCTCACGAACAGCAGTTACTCACTACCCACATATTGTGGAACATATGAGCATGTTAGTATCACATGGAAATTTATTGAAAATGAATTCAGAAGTCTTGCTAAATGGAGAAGCCCGTGGTATTTAAGTTTGAACAGAGCGGCGCTTGCGCTTTTCAATGTGAAGATATTGATTCGAAACAGCTTGCCTGTGATTGGTGTCCTAATCGGTTGCCATGATATCAGGATGACGTATTAACTTCATTAACCCATCCCGTTTACTGCTGTTGTCAACTTATCTACCTTGTGGCTAAATAAACTATTTAAAAAGTAGAGTTTAGCCTTATAAAATCATAACAGGATTACAGCCTGAAGTCTAGTCTATTTAGTAATACATAAACAGACATTTCACTTCTATTTACGGCTGCCTCGACGATGGGCCATTGATCTAAACAGAAAGCATAAATCAACACCTCCTATTTCTTCCTATTATCGGAGCAGTGGCCCTGTAAGTAACACTAACATCTGTTTACTTTTGAGATGTAAAATGTCAAGACATTTCTACTGTATTAATATGTCCTACTTCCCTTAAGCTCACTAAGATGTTTTGGCATTATATGTAAAAGTTATCCTCTGTACAATTTTCCAAGGCGGCCCCGGTTCCATCCCGGGCGACCGCAAACTGAAATTTGTGGTGGAAAACACAGCGTTGGGGCGGGTTTTCTCCGGAACCTCCGGTTTCCCCCGCCATCTCATTCCACCGGTGCTCCATCTTCATCTCATATATCATCAGTGTCACCACCTGCGGTGCCGCATGTAGTAAACGCGGGCGTTAAACACTACACATTTCATTTCAATGTACAATTTTCAAAGAATCTTGCAATTATTGCTTTTTGTAACACAAGAATGTCACTAGATTTTGCACTAATTTTCGTATAGGAAAACGCTCGATGTCAGTAAGAGCTTTTGTTTCATGGGAAACAAAACAATATAATTCCTACAGCAGTATAGAGGTTAACTCCTAATATAAAAATACTGTCGAAATAGTGATTGTCACAATGCGACGCTAGCAGATAGCGACCAGACAACAAGGGAAACGTATGTGAAATTGCATTCTTATACAGATGTGTAAGGCCGCCTGACATTTGCGAGACCATTCGCACAGAACACTATGAAGTACGGAACTCAAGACAAAGGAAGGTCCCAGATATATTGTGGCTAACACTGTCCAAGAAAATGCGGTATCGTGAGGAAGTCCAGGTGATGCGCCGAAGTCTGAAACAGGTTCTGGGACTTCATCCTGGACACGTTGACTTTCACAAATACTCTACTCCCTATAGCCTGAGGACAGAACTATATACATCCGCGTTCTGAGCCAAGAATGGTATTTACAATGTGCAAGCACTAGTACCATCTGTCCGAAACCGCGACTACATAACGGGTCAAAAGGCACATCTCAAAAATGAAAAAGAGATGGTTATACAGGGAAACGACAGCGAGGAAAGCGTTCAACGGAGGTAAGCACCCCAGCATTCGGTTAAGTTACACATTGCTAACAACCGAAATCAGAGTTCACGGTGAAAGGTGATCGAAGCACCGCCGAAGCAGTTTCACACGATACAGCATTGCCACTTCGTTTGGTCTCTGATTTTGAAAGGTTTATTTGTGTTCAATATAGTACATCGTTATTTAAAGCAAGACATAAGCAATGTTCAATGCGCGTTACCAATTACGCAAAAGTACCGCAGCGTGACAAAATCATGCTGTTCTCGCTGTCCTCTTTAGTAGGAGGGGGTTGAAAGTTTGTCTTTACCTATGTACACTAGTCTAACCTTTATATAAATAGTGGTATAATACCTTTAATTTTAGCCTTTCAAAGTTAACTGCAAGTGCTAAAACATTTTTACATGCACCATAAGGCGAAAACGTGCCGTCTGCAGAGGAAAACTAAATTCAGAGGAATTAAGAAATCGGAAATAACTCGAAGGTGGTAATTCTGTTGTTACCTCCTGATGTACATGACGTCCTGCTGTCAGCGTGAAAGTTGGATTAGGGCGGAAGCAATAGGATGTATTGTTTTGTTGTACTTTCGTAGGGAATTCTCAATATGTTTGTACACTAATGAAACCTTCATCTAAACAGTGATAAAATACGTTTACTTTTAGCCTTTCACACTTCACAGCAACTGTTACAACATTATTACATTCAACACAAAGCGGAAACGTACAGTCACCAGCAGGAGACTGAATTTAGTGTATTAGGATTGCACAACTACCTAGAAGGTACAAATTCTGTTATTACCTCCTGATGTATATGACGTACTGATCTCTCGATGAATTCTATTAGGGCAGGAGGAATACAAGGAGATGTTGTAACGTAGATATTTCAGCCATTTTGGGAAAGTAAGGTAGGCTATATTTCGGGCTGTACAGGTGTCTCTTACTTATCAGGATTGCAGAAATATAATGAAGCTAAGAGCTTGCTTTATTCATCGTGCTTGACAGGTTGCGTTGCCATTGTTTCAGTCGGTTGGATTAGCATAGTAGGAAACAAGAGAAGGTGTTTCCTTTAACATCTGAGATTACACCGGGCTTGTTACCAAACAGTAATTATACTTGGCTGTAACCACTGTTATTTTAACACAACAGATTTGATTTTGACTCAAATTAACAATATGTAGCGCGTAACAACAAAGTATCACTTGTGTTTGTATTACCACATGGGATATAACGGCTTCAAATTGGAAAAATTATGTTTATCACGATAAGTAAGCTCATTCCCAATGATCTTAAAAGAACAGTTATTGATATCATCATTGCTATTTAAACTGCCGCTAAGGAGAACATACGCTCAAAACCATTTTATTCTGTACAAGAAAAGAGGATATATTGATAGTTCAACTTATAAAAAAATTATAATTTAGTTTTTCTTTCATGTTTCCTTCTTTGCCACTTTATTTAATTCAGGCTAACATCATTACAGTTAAACCCACCATCAGTCTTTTTCTCTTTTTGCCTCCCTCCATCTCCCTCTCTCTCCCTCTCTCTCTCTATGATTTGGTTTCATTCCCTCCCGAATATCATAGTGTCACCCAATTAGCGGAAAGCACAACCAACAACAGCTGAGTAAGGGGCCAGAGGCAGCCAACCACACCCTGCCATTAGTCTCTCTCACTAACTGCGGGGGATGATTAGGGAAATGTCACTTGTCGCTGGCCGCCCATTTGCCCCCTTTTACTGCCCTCTGGCGTTAATTCATTGAAACCAGAGACTTCTAGAAGACGGTGATATTCCTATAAAAAGGGCTGCAAGAGTGAATTGAGTCAGTCAGTCAGTGCTTGACGTGCTAGCGAACGGACGAGAAGACTGTGAACGTGCATCGGAACGGTAACGGACGAACTGCTGAATCGTAATTGTGTGCATTACGGAATTCCGTGTACTTGGAAAGTGTTCAACTGTAAGTCGGTGGAAATTAAGAACATTGTTGAGTTTGTGTAATTAGACTTTTCATTTTACAAAGTCACAATATTTATTGATGTATGATTAGGCGCTTTTGAATATTATGCACAAACCTACAGGTCTGCAATTTTGTTTCAAAACGCTATAGCTGAAGCAGAAGTCCTTAAGCCATTTTGCCGTAGTACTATCACATTATAATCTCTTCTATCATTTACATATGAATTACTCTCTCTTCTTGATTGCTTTCCCATTGAAAACTTAACGCTTATCTAACCAAAGTGAATGTATACTACCTATGACAAAAAACCAACAAATTTATGGTGCAGGCATGTTTTGGAATGGACAGAGGTGATATTTTTTAGGAATATTTGTGTCTAGACTACCAAAGTTTAAAGTTATACCTTTAGAACCTTCCTGCATTCAACACAAGGCAAAATATGGAAAGTTAGCACCCCAACATTGAAGTCATCGTATTAGAATTGCAAAAATAAATAGATTGTGGAAATTCCGTTGTGACATCCTGTTGTACAGCAACTTACTAAATCTAGAAATCGATGCCAATTCGACCTCCAATATTGTGGCACAGTATATTAATGATATCAGGCTGTGTACTAATGTACGTAAAAGTGAATTATTTCTATTTGATTTTAGGAGACGTCCTTTAGAACCTCAGCTTAATATAGGCAATGGTCTAGTCCAGTGTGTAAAAGGTGTAAATATTTTAGGTTTACTCCATGATGACAAGTTAACTTGGAACAACCAGATTGAAAAAACTAGAAAGTAAATTAAGATCAGGACTTTTTGTTTTGCGATATTTAGCCAATTTTCTCTCGGTAGATACTTCTAATTTAGTATATTTTGCATTAATATATTCATACATCTCTAATGGCATCGAGCTGTGGGGACACACTTCCTAATTGAAATTTAACAGAAACTTTCTCCTACAGAAAATAGCTATCAGATACCTGGTAAAAATAACACGTACGAGTTCATGCAGGCCGTATTTTAAAAACATACTTACTGTTCTCTACATATTTATTCTGCGAACAATACTTCATGTACATAACAAGAATATAACCTCCACAAATTCTGATGGCCACACATATGAAACAGGGCGAAGGAATAACTAATAGTTAAAGGACACTGGCTAAAACTTTTTGAACATAAGCCCCGATACTTTGGTCCAAAACTACTTAATAAGCTTCCGGAAAGCCTAAACAATACTGTGTCGGGTGCTAAGTTTAAACGCAAACTGACTAAATTCTTGTTAAGCAGCGCCTATTACAGTATAGATGAATATTTTGATGATAACTTCGATGATTTTGAATAATTATATTTTGCATATATATATCTGTGTGTGAGTGTGTGTGAGTGTGTGTGTGTGTGTGTGTGTGTGTGTGTGTGTGTGTGTGTGTGTGTGTGTGTGTGTGTGTGTTTTTAAATATTTATTAACAGCATGCCCCATTGCAAGTAATACGACATACTTTGTATTCTTTGGTATTCAATTTGTTTCTTGATTCGGTCTTTTTTATGTCCTTATAGTTTCTATTAATGTTCTTGTAACCATTGTTGATATCACTTTCACTGTCACGACTCTAACTCTTTGTTTTTACGATGCCCTGCATTTCACTTCGCATCACAGTCCTAATGAGTTGCAGTGTTGTTGGAAGTCTCTCAGATATTTGGATACAAGATGTTATATAGTCGCTGGCCAGCTTCCTCCATTTTTCCTGTCTTCTCCTAATGTGTTTCTTTGTTGTAGTACTTCTGGGCATTCCTATATTATGTGATGTACTATTGGGTGTTCTGTGTTTCATGAATATGTAGGGTTATCTGCGATGTGGAGTCTGTGTTTGTATGAATTGGTTTTTCCATGTCCTGTAGTTAGAACTGTAAAAGATGGCGTGAGTGACAGATTCACCTTGAGTCTCTCTCTCTAATGGAGGGCAAGAAAGTCTTTGTTATTGCTCCTATAGTTGATTTGTTCCATTTGTTCTGCCAATCCTGTATTTGCTTTTCTCTAATCTCTGCTTCGATTGTAGATTTTGGTATCCTGTTATGAACTGTTTCTATTTCTGTTTCTTCTCCTGCTTGCTTTGCTAATTTGACTGCTAGTTCATTTCCAGGGATGCCGATGTGTGCTTTTACCCACTTGAAGTATATTTTCCAGTTTTGTTGACTAAGTTCTGCTATAACACTGTGTATATCTATTTTTATGGAATTATGTTTCTTGTTGTTCACGAGAAGTGACAGTGTTACTTGACTGTCAGTATGGACAGTAACTGTGTTCTCTAGTTCTGCCACCATAAGTTTATTGATTTCTGCTATAGCTTTTAGGATTGCTATATGTCCGGCTTGATTACTAGAGAAATTTTGGTTCACTTGAATTTTAGTAATTTGATAAAGTTTAGTAATTTGATAAGGGTGGGAGATGGTATAGAGCCTTCGGGGACTACGCCTCTCACTGGTCTGAGTGCTAACGCTTTCCCTGCAACTGAGACTTTCACTGTGCGGTGTCGCAAGTAGCTGTTTAGAATGTTGATAATATGTGTTGGGAGCCTTAGTTGGCTCAATTTACACAGTATCCCGGCATACCACGTCGTAGAGAAAGCCTTCTCGACATTCAACGAAACCGCAGCAGTGAAGGCGCCTTCCTGGAAGCCCACTCGCCACTCGTCTCCAATACTCGCAGTAACTGCTGAACTATCGAATGCCCAAGACCAAATCTAAACTGATGGTTGCGTATGGCTTAAATGTCACAGAATGTGGGACAATCGGATGAGAAGCAAACTTTCTTAAACTATCGAGAGGTTGGAAAGGAGGCTGAAGGAGTGTTAGCTGGAAGGGTGCACCGGATTCTTCCCAGGTTTCAATATGCACATCACCCGGGCCTCCCTCCACTCTCGTGTAAAGTACCCAAGGGTGAGGAACATATTGAAAAACCAGGTTAAGAAGAGAACCGCGTTTAAGGAAAGATGGCGGAGCATGAGGAGTGTCAGCCCATCAGGACCCGCCGCCATTTTTGGTTTGAGACGCTGGAATGCGCCTTGTACTTCACATGGGACGGATGGTTGGGAGTCTTTAATCGTCCTCACTAGGAAGACACAGGAGCTGGCGCCGACGCACCACCTGGGGCCCCGGGTGGAAGACTTACTGGAGAGGGTGGCCTTAATCACTATTATGTTTGCACAATATTAACAACTTTGAAGCAGTGTAGTGATATTGATAAATGAGTTACGCAAAACGTTGTCAGGAATCGATGTAAATTTTACAGTAATAAACCAGTGTATTGAAGACATCTCATTTGGGGTGGTCTGAGTGGTTTCATAACCAATGTTCAATTTGTTTTACATACAACTATGTACACATCTTACTAACTGGTGCTATAAGAATAAATATATAACTGAAACTGTTTAAATGTGTTATAAATTAGTTAGCTCTAACAGACTTTCGCTCCGAAACACAATATTTGTTGCTTGTTTATATTGATTTCTGTAAGCAACACGGCTAAAGTTTATTATCCTTGATATATATAATTACCTTTCAACACGAAGGAATCATTATTAATGTTATATACTTGTGATAATTCCTAATAACTAAGACATTCATATTTACGAAGAAATTTCCACTTCCGCGCCCTCTATAACTGGCTACGCGCACGTTCTGTTTCATGAAACTTCCACCATGTGTGCTGTAGTCAAATTCACGCCACGTGAGGGAAATGTCAGCTGGAGGTTTCTATCCATGTTTGTGTGTCAGCTTTATTTTAGTGTTATTTTATTTTATTTTCTGTACCGCAAACATACATAGCAGGTAGTGGAGTAGTTGCATTATAACCAGATACTTAATGACGATGTTTTACTGGAGATAGATATTATGAGATCACGAAAAGAAAAACTGATTTTTGAGCCAAACTAGAAATTGGAAAATCGCGTATATATTAAACTTATATACCATTTACCCGCTACTAAATAAATGGAAACATTTTTATCAAAATTAACTTTAATATCATAATTGCTGTAGCATATGATTGCAATATGTTTATGCCAAATGAAATATAACACAATTTATGTCTCATACAATTTATTTTGTAGAGTCAACAATTTCGGATTTACACTTTGCTATATTTCATAATTTCCCAATAGTTATATTTTTTAAAGTTGACAAGTCGTTATTACTTTCTATTATGGACTTACTCGAGTTATAAAGTATTGTAGTGAGTGAGTGTGTGGTGTTTTAGGGCCCTTCGACAACCAGGTCATTTGGGCCCGTAAAGTATTGTATTATCGTCCAATAATTCAATATCGATGTTTAAGTAGCAACACAAGTTTTGAAGTCCCCAGAACTAGAACGTATTTACAATTATATCCCATTCTTGCAGGAAATGTAGAGGAGCAATTTCGATTTAAGAAAGCTATGAGAAAACTATATGAATGTAAGAATGAGATTGTTTATTTTCTGTTGGGGTACAAAGAGTAGGAAATTTCAAACCATCCCCTAGTTAATCACTTTTAAAACATTTGACGGTCACTTAAAGTCTATTGTCTTTTGTCTCGTCACGACATTATAGACAGAAATGTTACTGTAATATATCTAAAGTTTGTATATTGATATAAAGTATCCATTAATTATCTAACTTTAATCTAAAAACAATAAAGAATCAATTCTTATGTGAAGTATGTTTAATGTGACGACTAATGCCAGGTAAATCCTGAAGAGGCGCTGCTGTCAGCTATATTAAACCTATTTATAAATGTTGCTCTTCCGCTTCTCCTTCCTTGTGTAACATTATAGGAAATGCTAGAACAGTAAAAAATATTTACTAAAAATAAAAACATTGCACCATTTTTAAACTTCAATTAATCTTTTGTACGAATAAGTGTGAATAAGGACAGAGACATGCAACATAACTCGAACAAAATTGATGAACTTGTCAAATACATGTGGGTGTTGGTACTACTGCAGTCGGGAGTAGACACTCAGCCTCAATCTGAACATTGTTCTACCATGAGGAAGTGCTCAGGTTTATTTAAATCCTCTTTCTTTGACCAACATTCAGATGTACTGTCATTTGTCTCTGAAAAGACTTCACAGAGAGACTGCTTGAGACTTGCTGTTTTAAATTGCTTTGAGTTGTTTCTTCTTTGTCAACAATGTGCTAGAAATGGTCATTTATATTATCTGTTCTGTGCATTTTCTGTACAGTTAATTACTTGAGAGGCGTTGCATTGCGGGCAGTGTCTGAACCTTTAAGACCGTTGAGGCTAAGCAATGTTTTATTTGTTTTAATTCTCGAGGTGAAGTCATAAAAATGAGTTCTCTCTGTTTATTTGAATCACTTTATTTTCAGGTTTGACGTCATTTGCCGTATTTGTTTATTCTCCGGTTACAGACAGAAAGCTCAATGTGAGTGAGCACGGCTTGTACTTGTATTTGTCACGTATCGCAGTTGTCTTTCATTAGAGGTTTGACATGACAAACACCGGTATTTGTAGCCATTTTTACCCTCACAATATTTTATACTGCTTTTGTTACACGTATTTTACACTTTTTACAAACTGGGGACGTGGTGGACCACTAAGCTGTTGTATTTATTCAGTAATTAATTGTGTACTGCTCTGAATTAAATGTATAAAAGAGATACAAGGTCCATGGTGAGGTGAAGCTAAGCTTTTTAGAATGTACAACCTGATAACATAAAACACCTGTCAATTGTTCACTACAAAACAGGTTACACAACAGCAAAAAACTGAGTCCCTGAGAGTGTACAATGTCTTTAGTAGACAACAAGTTCTCTCCTTAGAGCAATAAACAATGGATAACTGACGTAACGCTCTTGTTCGATATAATACATTTTACATATTTTTGCAGTCGAGAAACAACTTCTGATATAATACAGCTTTAACTATTTTATTTGTTATTTGATTCTTAACCGAGACATGGAAGTATTTATAATTTTCCTTCATTAAAAGCATAAAATTGTGTACTTGCAGAATACCCTTTGATACATTGTTTTAATCTCGGTATTCAGTGCCAAAAATTACATCAAAACTTAAAAATTTTGATTATATTTTCAGCGCGTTCTCTAAAGGTTAAATCAAATTTTCAATTAGGGCTGATGAGACTAATGTGAGATGCAGACTCAAGACACGTATTGTTTGTATACCTATGATTTAATTAAATTTTACAGGTATACACAGATATATTGTACTTGCTTTCAAATATGTCCATATCCGCTACTAAATAAAAATGTTTAGAAAGTGTCAAATGAAGTCACAAATGTAAACAACTTTTGTGTTCAGCTCATAACGAAATTAGTCGAATGTTTCCAATGGTAGCTGTTTAATTGTATTTATATCACAACCATCTATAGATATTCAGAAATACGAGATGATTGAATCAAAAATGGTCAAACTGATCTCAATTACATTGAATATACACAAAATTGTTTCATTCATTGAGAAAATGTCCTTATTTTGTTGCTGATGTATAACTTTCTGTAGGCTTTCGTTCTGAAGCACAATAAATGCTGTCACTTTATATTGATTTGTATATTAAATATAACTCGAGATTACTATCATTCACATTAAGCACGTCTTCTACTTCAAAACAGAACTTAATGTGTCCTTATGTTCTGTAAGACATTTGTAATAACTATGATAGTTTGACAAAATACATAGCGATTATAGCTTGCGCGCCATCTACTGACGTCGACCTGAACTTAGTGTTTCACAACACCGCCACCGTGTGCCGCTGTGATCCCAGTCACTCTTTAAGCAGACGGAACATTTGTGTTGTAGGTCTGTTTCTGGAAGTTTCTTCTCTTTTTTCTTCTTTGGCGTTAAATTAATACTTTTTGTACCAGGAATATGCGTACAAGGAGGATCGAATTATATTCGGAAACTAAATGCCGAGGTTGCTATGTAAAATATACTCTGGTATCATCTGCAGCTAAAATGAACCAAAAGGACGGTTAAATATTAAACTGTGCATATTTTCAACTTTTTAAGGTGGCACTCGAAACTTTTCAAGAAAAGCTCATAATAAATCACCATTAAGTAAATGCAACTTTGGAGTTCTAGAAATCACTTTGAGTGACTTTAGTTGAGATATGTTATTATGATTGATGTTATGATTAATGAAGTGCACATTGAAATAATGTCCTCAGAAGATCTCTTCATTCTCAATGATTCTGTATAACTGGTAAACTGTAAGAGAAGATCTAATAATATTGCTAAACATTTAAATATTAAGAAATAAAGTAAATTATGAAGGAAGAACAAAACCCAAATGTAGTTTAAAACGTGAATTAGTAAATATCTTACTAAATCAAATACAGTCTAAAGTGTAACAATGAACTGAGGTCGGAGTTGCTATAGCCGCAGGTAATCTCTGCTAATACAACTAATAATGAAATTAAACATTTATTATACAATCTAAATAATAAATATAATTTTATTTTACAGCATTCAATAGCTACATCTCCTACTTGAGTTAATATTCCGACATTATAATATTTTGATAATAAATAACTAAACAATTAAGTGTAACCTCTCCATATATATAACATAAAGACAAATAATAACATAAAGATATATAAAATTACCTAACGCTACAAATTAATACAAACCTAACAAATATAAAGGTAATCAATGTAATATTAATAACAAATACTCAGGACAAATAAACAGATAAATAAACAGTTGAAGTGTTACTTGACGTAAACATACTAATGTTAACCCCTGACAGTCTAATAGACAATTCGTATCTTACAAATTACAATTTTACAACAAACTTATATGAAGCAATACAAAACAATTTAGCTGTAGGTTTTATGTTTATAATATAATTACATCTTATCTAATTTAATCTTAAAATTATAAATATTTAACGCAAATAAACTAATATGTAAACCCTTAAGTATAACTCATCCTTTAACTAAAATCTCAGACAATATCTTACATTTTAAGTCCGTCAATCATAAAACATTAAGCTGGCTGGCGTCTTCCCAGTTGTGTCGTGTGTTGACGTGCGGTAAGCCAGCAAAAACAGTGGCACCCTGACGTTCCAGTCTCGCTGATGGCTGGCCACGACGTTCCTCAGGTGTTCCTCTAAGGACTTCATGTATCCTTCGACCATGCCATCCGACTGGGGATTAAGAGGCATCGTGCGGGTCTTGTTCACCCCAAGCCTTTGTAGTGCCTCCTTCATAAGCTTGGACTCAAAGTTGGTACCCTCGTCACTGTGTAGCTTTAATGGTACCCCAAATCGACAGAACATTTGCTCCACGAGGGAGTCTGTGATTGTCTTTGCCTCTTGGTTTGGGATGGCATACACCTCTGGCCACTTGGTGAAGTAGTCCACGACCAACACTAGGGACATGTTGCCTCGGTCGGAATCTATAAACAGTCCCGCAATTTCGACGGTGATCCGTTCGAATGGCGCACCGACGCTGTACCGCTGCATTCGAACCCGGCTCCTAGTCTGGGGGCCAAGACTCGCACGCACACGTGACACTGACGGCGAAATTTCTCAGCATCTGCTCGGAGTCTCAGCCAGCAGTAGCCCTGCCGTAGTTTGTCATTCGTTGGGTTCGCTCCCAGGTGTCCTCCCGAAGTACCGGCGTACACTTCCTCCAAGACTTCCGGGACCTTACTCCGGGAAAGTACCAACTGTTCTCTCTGCGCCTTCCCATCGGGTGACTCCCATACCTGGAACAGCACGCCATCTCTGGTCTTCAACGAGTCCCATTGGGCCCAGTACGACTTGTAGGTGGCAATCCTCGGTGCGATGTCCTCCCAGGTTGGTCTCGTCCCTGCCTCCACTTGCCTCATGAGTGACCCCAACTCTGCGTCCGTCAGCTGCTCCCTCCTCAGGCCTGCGCTATCGCAGCCGCCCGCAGGCACTGCCACATCTACTAGTACTGCTGCGGCAAGCTCCTTCTCTTCCACTCTTGTGCACTGGCCGCACTCTTCTGCACAGGGTCTTTGGGATATGGCGTCACCGGTACCGTGGCTCTTCACTCTAAGATGTTGTGAGGTGAAGTTGTGCTCCTGCAGCCTCTGGACCCAACCTGCTGTCTGGCCTTCTGGTCGCGCCGTCACCATCACCTCGCTCCTCGCGGGGACAACCACGTCTTCGTTGAAGACGACCCTGTAGATTCCAAGGCGCTCTTTGGGTTGACGGAGCATAACCTCTTCTCCGTTGAGCCGCAGGACCTTCCTGCCGAGGTCGACCGTCGCCTCGTGGCTCTTGAGGGCATCCAGTCCCAGAATCACCTCCACAGCCACCTTCGCGACGAACTCCCACAGACGCACGGCACTCCGCCCCAGGTTCGGCTCCAGAAGGGCGTCCCTCTCCACAGGCAAGGTGTCACCCGATGCCGTGACAAGCTCGTATGGTCGGCTCTGCTTGCTCGTCAGCAAACCTTCGCCACGCCAGGTCTGATGATGGTCACGGCTACTCCAGTGTCCACCAGCACGCGGCACGGCTTCCCTCTCACCCAACCGTCCGCGATGAGGCTGTCATCCATTCGCCGGCTGACGGTGCGCAGTGTCACTCGAGGGGATGGTGGTAATGGCGCCGAAGTGCCCCTCTCCTCTCCGGGGCTTACTCGTTCTTCCGGCTGCCCTTCCTGGTGTGGGCAGTCTCTCTGCAGTTGCCCGGGCCGTCCGCACTCCCAGCACAGGCCACTAGGTGTTCGTGGGCGTCCCTCGGCTGGTCTTTTGTCTCCGGTGTAGCGGACACTCCTCGTTCTCGACGTCGGGATAGCTGTTACCTTTGCCGCCTCCATAGTTAATGCTACTGTCAGCGCCCCGTTGATGGTTTTATAATCGCCGAGGATTATGCGCTGACGAATCTCCGTATCTCGTACCCCGTCCACGAATGTGTAGGCAGTTTCCCGAGATATGAACTCTGGTAGGAGGTCGACCAGTGCCTTGCTTGCTAGCTGTTCAACTGCCAGGCGAACTCCTGCAGCGTCTCCCCCGGCAGCTGTGACCTTGCCTTTAGCTAGCTACGGTACGCTGCGTCTAAGCGGTCTTTTCCGAAACGATTCTCCAGAGAATCCCAGAATTTCTTGGGCGCCACCGTTGTCTGCACCGCGTTTAGGACTTCCGCGGCCCGTCCCTGGAGACTGGTTGTTAACTGTTTGGCGTTCTCCTCTGGCGACCATTTGTTGCGCTTGGCCACTGTATCGAACTGGCGGCGGAAGACTTCAAACTTTGACGCGCCATCATTCTTGGGAGATTTGACGCGCGCAGATGTTTTGTCGCGTCCCGGCGCGTCGGCCTTCAAATCCTTCAGCCTCCTGCCGACGACGTCCTCTACTCTAGCGTTCAGGGACTTGACACTGCTGTCGGCATTTTCTTTCAAGTCGTTAACGGGGCTGGCCAGGTACTGGACGCGCTCCTCCACTTGGCCCATCTCCTTGTCCAGCTCCGTCACGTCATCCCTCACGACGGCCAACTGTTCTTCAACTTTGGCGGCGAGAGCCTCGTTCGCCACCTTCATTTTCGTGGTCAGTTCGGCCATCTTTACGGTAATTAACATGGCCAAGTTGTTGTCTGCCGCTTCTGTTTTTTGCTGTTAACTCGCTCCTCTTCGCGGCCAAGTTGTTATTTGCCGTCTGCACTTGTTTCAATTCTGCGGCCAGGTTGTTATTTGACGCCTCCAATTTCTTTTCCTTTTTATCGGTGACTTTTACATTTGCCGTCTTCATTTCCGAGTCAGTTCGGCCTTCATTTCCATCATCTTCTGCAAAATATTTTCCTATGCCGCGTCCATGGTTGTAATGTTCGGTGGTGTTGTCGTCCCGCTTCCTGACACCAGTGTGACTTTGTGGGCTCGTGAAATGAAAAGTCAAATTACAGAAACTCAACAATGTTCTTTATTTCCACCGACTAACAGTTGAACACTTGCGAATTACACAGAATTACGTAATCCACACTATTACAATTCACCAGTTCGTCCGTTACCGTTCCGATGCACGTACATAGTCTTCCCGTCCGTTCACTAGCTCGTCAAGCACTGACTGACTTAGCTCACTCACTTGAGCCCTTTTTATCGATGTTTTCTCGAAACCTCTAGCTTCTATGAATCACCGCGAAGGTTCCAGTTGGCAGTGGAAGGCGAAAGGAGGCGGCCATCGACAACTGACACTTCCCTAATCATCTCCTCAGTTAGTGACAGAGACTAATGGGTGGGTGTGGCTTGGCTGCCTCTGGCCCCTTACTCAGCTCTCGTTAGGTTGTGCTTTCCGTTAATTGGGTGACAATATGTAACATCTCTTTCAGTACAGCGCTGTACTAACACTTCGTGTTTAAGACAGTACTACAACAAATGATCAGTTGCCGTCAGTATATATTTTTTGATATTGCAAAATAAAAATAAAAATTATAGGAATGTGAATAAATATACAGAAATTTTTTCGCTCGCTCCCTCGCTCGCACGTGCTGGCTGGCCGGATTTTGCATCTTAGTGTTAAATGTTTCTATTGATTCAGTAATTTGTTATTGTGACAATTTTGTAAAAATCTTAACGTGTCTCATTTTTGTATTTAAAAGATTTTCTAGTAATGAATTTGGTGGAAAAAGCGTTTTTGACCTGATACAAAAATATCAACAGCAGCTCCAGTTTGACATCTAATTTTTGTACAAAATGTGACTCCTCCTCTACATATTATATTTGATGCGGTACAGAAGGCATTATTTAACGCTCAAATAAAGTCCAACAAAGAATCCGGTATAAACCTGCAGTTCATATGTCCCAAGTGTTCCCTCCGACAACAGCGACACGCAGTGGTAGTTTCTCGCAACACGAAGTACACGTAGGAGCTTACAGATGTCGCGGAGGTTGTAATTGTTATGTATATATCAATGTGTCTTGGTTATTAAACATATTTTATAAAGCTTAAGGATAGTTAAGCTTTGTTTTGGCGCAGAAAGACAAAGACTTTAGTTTATTATACAAAGAAGTCTTACATTGTCAATTAAAGTTATTAAAGTTTTAAGTTACAACGATATACCAATTATAGGCAAATTATTAAAATACAAAGTTAAAATATAATACATAATGAAAAATTTCAAAATAAGATGTAAGTAATGAAAAGTAGTATTCATTAAAAGAAAATATTTACAGACAGTAGACACTAAACCTTCAAGAACGTCTATAAACCGATAAAGATGTCGAAGAGGTAGACCTTTGACTATAGTCAAATACTTTAAAACTGGTCATTGTACGATGACCTTGAAGTTCTGATTTATGTGCTTGGTCTACAGATAACAAAAAAACAACGACGACGACTACTCGGTAATTTGATAATTATTTATGGTCATTTACGACCTCTTACGTTAAGTCATATCGGACGGTAAATGAACTGGTGAATTGAGGCTGAAATGTGTCCAGGGTCCACAGAGCATAGAGTTACCCGACATTCGTCCTTCAGGATACGGAGAAAAAACTTATCCAGGTAACCCATCCTGACCGAGAATTGAACTTGGGACCTCTTGAACGTGAGGCAGACACGCTACCATCCACGCGACCAAGACGGGCTGTAATTTGATAAAACTAAAGGAATTGATTAATTAAGACAAATAACAGGGAATATCTACAAAGTGGTTCACTCCACGAAATAAAATATATCACACAAATAATAATAATAGATAATGGGGATTCAGGTGATCACAAAATATTTATTTGTAGTTGAATCTTGACTCAGAATTTTTGGATGAAGTACAATTCCTCCTCTACCTACTACGTATGATTGTAGTACAGAAAGTATTATTTTAACACATGATGAACTCAAAAGGGCAAGGGAGAGCTGGTACAATACTGCAGTTCAGATGTCACGAGTGTTCGCTGCAACCACAGCGGCACACGGTGGTAGTGTCATGAAACACGAAGTAAACGTTGTACGGTACAGATGACGCACGTGGTATAACTGTTAGGTATTTATCAATATGTCTCACTTATTAAGAATATATTACAAAATATTTCAATGGTGATGCATCGGTTTGGTACAGAACATGTGGGTCATGTGGAATATAGCAAGCTGGAGCTATATTATATACAGAAGTCAATATATATACCGATAAGAGATATTGTGTTTCGGAACAAAAGCCTGCAGTTGCTTGTATAGAAGTAACAAAATTAACCCACATTTTGTAATTATCTTCCAATGAATTGTTGCGTTGTAGTACGATGTATATAGTGTGAATGGTTGTGATATAAAACCAATGAAACATTTCATATGAAGTAGCAAAATCCTCTCAAAATGAGTCGCTGAACTGGGTTCAAAGAGCTCTGTGCATTTAGATCTATTTTTGATATCGTATTTTCAACCGGCTTTACGTCTATTACTAAAACATCTATTCATATAAAACATTAAATATTCTTCCGACAAACATCTAAAGTCTGGGAAATTTCCATTGATTTACCGACAGTACCATTCCTTAACATTATGTTTCGCTTTACTTTTACCAGTGATGTAGGCCGCTGAAGCGCGATGGAATTTATAAGCTAATGTTTTGTTTTCTGTAATTTACGTCCTCCAACGTTGCCATATCGTACGATGAATGGAATATGTAAAGACATGCTCAAATGTGTCCAGGGTCAGTAGAGCTTAGTTACCCGACAAGTTACTAGACAGCTAAAAATGAATATTAAGAAAAAAAATCTCAAGCTACATTGTCAATCTTATATGAAACAGAAACTACATCACATACAACATTTCATTTTGATGATATTACAATTAAAAGTCTACGTCTACCTCAAGGAATTTCATTAAGCCCTCTCTAGTATCAAATATGAAAGTTTTTAGTTTTACTTACGATTTATTATTATATTGTTGTAAAATACAAAATTAATGACTTCAACGCCAACGCCATGGCTTAGTGGTTAGACCGCTTGGCTCTCACCAAGGCGGCCCGGGTTCGTTCCCAGGTGACCGCAAAGTGAGATTAATGGTGGACAACACGGCGTTGGGGCGGGTTTTCCCCGGTTTTCCCCGCCCTCTCAATCCACCGGTGCTTCATCTTCATCTCATGTATCATCAGTTTCTCGGCTGTGGTGCCGTATATACTAAAAGTGGGCGTTAAGCACTACACACACATTAATGAATTCCAAACTTGTATTGGTAATTTCTGTTATTCAGGCTAAAGAGTTAATTTTCTAATTTGTTTTTAAACGTTTTTGGTTTGGCAAACTTAAGTTTTAATAACGAGAACATTATCTTTGTGGTTTTTGATTTTAGCTTTTGTTGGTCTTTAAACTAATACATTACTTAGACATACATGTGCAACAATGGTAATAGATTTTGTCTAACTTTTACGGTTTATGAGTTCTGCGTAATAATCTAAAATGAAGTGAACTTCAGAGGACACTTTTATAAAATCTATCTTGTGCTTCTTATTTGTTATGAAAGTATTTTGAACATAGAGTAATTTAATTTAAAATTATTAGGCTTATTTTTGACAATATAAAAAGTTTCGAAAAAGCTTAATATTACATTAAATTTTTTGAACATCTTCGTGTATCATTCATGAAGATGCTGATCATAGAAATACACAAGTTTTGTGTTTAACATACTTTCGTGTGTAGTACAATCTATACAACGAATTTTCCTTAACTACTCCTCTACATACATTATACTTTTGTGGTAATGAACGTATTATTTTAACGCCAAAATGTTCCCCAAAGGCGATAACTGGTACAAACCTACAGTTCAAATGTCCCGTGTGTTTTTTGGGTAGCTGCGACCACAGCGACACTCAGTGGCAGTTTCATGCAACACCAATTACATGTAGGGCGCACAGATGACGCGCATGTAAGTTTCCACTTCTTTAGAAGTATATTCCTCAATTTATTTGATTATATCGAGTTAAACTTTGGCAGAGATTGAATGTAGCTGTAAAGAAAATACGATTCCAAAATAGAATTGAAGGTAAAGCAATTGTTCTAAGGTGCTGTTCGCTATGGACGTTTAACATATTGTTGCCGTTGAACATCTGAGATCTGAATAAAAAGGAATATCCATTTAGTATTCGACAAAATTATAGATATTTGTAAATTCAGTCATGAACTCAGGAAGATGTCCGAAAGAGTCAGATTTTGTTTATCCATTCTGATGATTAGTAATCTTCTGATGATATTCCAAGCAAAGTGAAGATATATATTACATTTATCATAAATATATCTTATAAAATTAATATTTCAAACAAAGGCTTGCAGCTATATCTAATAAAGTTAAAACTTGCGGAAAAATTTCCCTTTAGGGGTATATCTGCTATTATGGGATTTACTGGAATTCTTTGTGTACCATTCATGAACATAGTGAAGTTGCATACAATTTTGATATTTAGCCGACTTTTTCGTTTAGTATTTGGTACAAAAACAACATTTTTTTTTCTAAATTCAGCAGATACCCAAATACATATTTTCTATGCACGCTCGACATTTATTATGTGATACAATGAATAAATGCAAAACTTGTGAAAGAATCCTCTACCTGCTATGTTTAGGTGCGGCATTGGAAGTAATATTTTAACATTAAGGAAAAGCCTGACGAAGGAAACCGGTACAAACGTACAGTTTTAAGGTCCCGAGCGCTTCTTGAGTACACAGCGACACACACTGGAAGTCTCGTGCATTACGAGATACAATAAGCATGACATAGATGACGCAATAGTTATAATTGTCATATATATAGTAGTGTGTCCTAAATTGTTAAGAATGTTTTAAATCATTTGTAATAAAGATGGTCAGCATTGTTTGCAAGGCAGATAGAAAATTTGTCAGATAGTAAGTTATAGCTATATTACTGTAAAAGACGCTCATAGACTGACAGGAAGTATTGTGTTTGGCAACGAAAGTCTACAGAAAGCTATATGAGTTAAACAAATCGAGTACACTTCTCTTCGCTTTAAAACCCAACTCATCAGAACAAAAACCAACCGTCAAACCACCGTCCGTTGACTTAACACCCATAGAATGCCAGTAAAGGGACAGTGTCCCGGGATGGCAATAAGTCGAAGGCCCCTGTTCCATGGAGCAGGGTTCACCTTCAACGACACCTCAGTGCTGTGCTAGAATTTTTATATATTCTTTCAAATATGCTCCTATTCCTTCATTGTTTATTGGAGTGTGATAAAAATTTTACACTCACTTAAATCTTAATGTAAACTTTACTTGACTGCTGTCCAATTGATTTCCCAGCCGGCAGTCATTTGTCATTGATGATGTTTCAGTACAAATCTGACAGAGACACATGTGTTTTTCTGGGTGTGACTGTTATCACAAACAGCCACACGAACTCCTTTATTATCCTTTAGTGAACATATGAGTTTCAAAACCTGCGTTCCCGTTACTGCAATGCAGAATCAAAAGCGTATTTCCTGATTATTCTCCCCAAATATATTGTATAATATAGTTTAGGATACATGAGCTAGAGTTGTGAGAGGCAGTCTTATAAGACTATATCCTGGACCAGCATGTAACACTACGAACGCACAACGTCACAGTTGGTGTGAGGAAGTGGAACATAGACAATGGCCACTTCATTGGCAAATATTCTACTAGAGCTGAAAGAAATGAACACGGCTACAGACAACTTCTACGCAACAATGACTGCAATGAAAGCCGACTAAGGCTTTGCTGGCCATATGCTCGATTGCCAGGACTAACTTCTGTAGCGTCTCCCCTGACTGCTGTGACCTTTACTTTAGCCGGCTGCGGTACGGTGGAGCTAAGTGGTGATTTCCAAAGCGGTTCTCCAGGGCCTCCCAGAAGTCCTTGGGCGCGGTCGCTGTCTGGACAGCGTCCAGGACTTCTAGGCCCGTCCTTGGAGGCTGGCTATTAACTGTGTGGCCTCTTCCTCTGGTGACCAATTGTTGTGTTTAGACACCGTGTCGAATTGACGGCGAAAGACTTCCAAATTTGTCGCACCGTGTCTTTAAGTTTTTTAAATCCTTTAACGGCCTGCCGACGATATCCTGTACCATGGCGTTCAGGGACGTTGTATTGGTATCGGCCTTTCCCTCCAGGTTAATTACGCGAAATGCAAGGTCTTCGACGTCTTTCACCATGGCGTTCAGGCACCTGGCGTTATTGTCGGCCTTTTCATCTAAATCGTTTAGGCGCTCGTCCACTTGACCCATACGTTTGCCCAGCTCCGCGAAGTCATCCCTTACGCCGGTCAACTGCTCTTCCAACTTTGCGGCGAGGGGCTCGTTTACCGCTTTCAGTTCCGCGGCCAGGTTGTCACTGGCCGCCTACGGCTTCCTGGTTAATTCGGTCTACATTTGTTCCATCTTCTCGGTGATGTAGTCGTTAGCCGTCTTCATCTTCTTCAGTTCTGTAGACAGGTTGTTTTAAGCTGCTTTCATTTCCGTGGTGAGTTCGGCCTTCATTTCCATCATCTTCTCCAAAGTCTTTTCCAATGCGGCATCCAAGACACAATGCTGACACCAGTTGTGACTTTGTGGGTTCCTGAAATTAAAGATCCAGGTTACAAACACAAACAATTGTTCTTTATTTAAGTAGAAATTCGCTTCGTACGCATACACAATACAACATACAAGGTCAACAAACACAGCTGTTTACCCGCAGGCGTTCAATTACCGACTGACCTTCTTTGGCGGGCTGGCTGACTTTTCATAGTTTCCTGACATTCCAGAAAATTCTCAAAAAGTACAGAGCCGGCTAGAACAAAGGTGAACTCTCGAGAAATCCATCTCCTCTTCCCCCCGCCGTTTTGGCGAGCTCTTATCTACACATGGCACTGCGCATCCCTTTGAATGGCTTGACGCCTCGATGAACAATGGCCTGGCGAATCTATTAACGTACTCATAAAAATTATGTAATATTCACTTAAAATAAATCAAATGCTCCTTTCCCATACTCTGTATTAAATAAGAAAAGCAATTCTGTCAAATAAAATTTACTCGAATTGGCTCAGTATAAAGCAAATATTACATAGAGACAAAAATGAAAATATATGTGACAGTAAGTATCTTGCAATTAAGACATAAAGCACGGTAAAATTAAACCTACAACGTAAATTGTCTAGCAAATGGCAGTTAAATAAAAGAGTATATAGTAGAAAAAATATATGAGTCAATTAAATGTAAATAAGCATCTAATATAACTTATTAATGTTCTTAAAGCTAAATAACAATCCTGCGAAAAGAGGAATTCATATGCTTTTACGAAATACACTCCTGGAAATTGAAATAAGAACACCCTGAATTCATTGTCCCAGGAAGGGGAAACTTTATTGACACATTCCTGGGGTCAGATACATCACATGATCACACTGACAGAACCATAGGCACATAGACACAGGCAACAGAGCATGCACAATGTCGGCACTAGTACCGTGTATATCCACCTTTCGCAGTAATGCCGGCTGCTGTTCTCCCATGGAGACGATCGTAGAGATGCTGGATGTAGTCCTGTGGAACGGCTTGCCATGCCATTTCCAGCTGGCGCCTCAGTTGGACCAGCGTTCGTGCTGGACGTGCAGACCGCGTGAGACGACGTTTCATCCAGTCCCAAACATGCTCAATGGGGGAAAGACCCCGAGATCTTGCTGACCAGGGTAGTTGACTTACACCCTCTAGAGCACAATGGGTGGCACGGGATACATGCGGACGGGCCTTGTCCTGATGGAACAGCAAGTTCCCTTGCCGGTCTAGGAATGGTAGAACGATGGGTTCGATTACATTTTGGATGTACCGTGCACTATTCAGTGTCCCCTCGACGATCACCAGAGGTGTACGGTCAGTGTAGGAGATCGCTCCCCACACCATGATGCCGGGTGTTGGCCCTGTGTACCTCGGTCGTATGCAGTCCTGATTGTGGCACTCACCTGCACTGCGCCAAACACGCATACGACCATCATTGGCACCAAGGCAGAAGCGACTCTCATCGCTGAAGACGACACGTCTCCATTCGTCCCTCCATTCGCACTTGTCGCGACACCACTGGAGGCGGGCTGCACGATGTTGTGGCGTGAGCGGAAGATGGCCTAACGGTGCGCGGGACCGTAGGCCAGCTTCATGGAGACGGTTGTGAATGGTCCTCGTCGATACCCCAGGAGCAACAGTGTCCCTAATTTGCTGGGAAGTGGCGGTGCGGTCCCCTACGGCACTGCGTAGGATCCGACGGTCTTGGCGTGCATCCGTGCGTCGCTGCGTTCCAGGCCCAGGTCGACGGGCACGTGCACCTTCCGCCGACCACTGGCGACAACATCGATGTACTGTGGAGACCTCACGCCCCACGTGTTGAGCAATTCGGCGGTACGTCCACCCGGCCTCCCACATGCCCACTATACGCACTTGCTCAAAGTCCGTCAACGGCACATACGGTTCACGTCCACGCTGTCGCGGCATGCTACCAGTGTTAAAGACTGCGATGGAGCTCCGTATGCCACGGCAAACTGGCTGACACTGACGGTGGCGGTGTCCAAACGCTGCGCAGCTAGCGCCATTCGACGGCCAACACCGCGGTTCCTGGTGTGTCCGCTGTGCCGTGCGTGTGATCATTGCTTGTACAGCCCTCTCGCAGTGTCCGGAGTAAGTATGGTGGGTCTGACACACCGGCGTCAATGTGTTCTAATTTCCATTTCCAGGAGTGTATATTAAAATTAATACTAAATAGATATAAAGTTCTTTCTGTAATAGATTTTTTATTTTAATGCTTTTTGCTCTAATAAAGTGACAAACGCTATGCATTTATAATTAAAACAAATAAAATAAATCTAGGATTGTATTACGCTATGACTCGTCGGCAAACCCTTCGCCAAGTGAAGCCTGATGATGGTCACGGCCGCACCGGTGTCCACCAGCACGCGGCACGGCTTTCCTCTTACCCAGCCGTCCACGATGAGGTTGTCATCCATCCGACGGCTGACGGCGCGGATTGTCACTCGAGGGGATGGTGGTAATGGCGCCGACGTGCCCCTCTCCACGCCGGGACTTACTCGTTCTTCCAGCCGCTCTTCCTGGTGTGGGCAGTCTCTCTGCAAGTGCCCGGGCTGTCCACACCCCCAACACAGGCCACTAGGTGTTCGCCGGCGTCCCTCAGCTGGTCTTCTGTCTCCGGCCTAGCGGAAACTCCTCGTACTCGCCGTCGGGATAGATGCTACCTTGGCCGCCTCCATCCTTAATGCCGCTGTAAGCGCCTCGTGGATGGTTTTATAATCGCCGAGCATTAGGCGCTGACGAATATCCGTGTCCCGTACCCCGTCGACAAATTTGTAGGCGGCTTCCCGGGATACGAACTCCAGTGGCAGGTCAACCAACGCCTTGCCACCTAGCTGCTCAATCGCTATGGCGAACTGCTGCAGCGTATCCCCCGGCTGCTGTGACCTTGCCTTTAGTTGGCTGAGGTACGCTGCGGCTAAGCAGTGGTTCCCGAAACGATTCTCCAGGGCCTCCCAGATGACGTTGGGCGCCACCGTTGTCTGCACGGCGTCTAGGAGTTCCGCGTCCGTCCCTGGAGGCTGGCTATTAACTGTGTGGCCTGCTCCTCCGGTGACCATCTGTTGTGCTTGGCCACTGTGTCGAACTGGCGGCGTAAGACCTCATATGTTGACGCGTCGTCATACTCCGGCGGTTTGACGCGCGCAGATGTATCGCGTCCCGGCGCGTCGGCCTTCAAATCCTTCAGTTTCCTGCCGACGACGTCCACTACTATGGCGTTCATTGACTTGACGCTGCTGTCGGCCTTTCGCTCCAGGTCTTCAACGCGGCTCGCCAGGTCCTCGACGCACTCGTCCACTTGGCCCATCCGCTTGCCCAGCTCCGTCACGTTATCCCTCACGCCGGCCAACTGTTCTTCAAGCTTCACGGCAAGGGCCTCGTCTGCCGCTTTCATCTCCGTGGCCAGGCTGTCGTTCGCTGCCCTCATTTCTGTGGTCAATTCGGCCATTTTTGCGGTCATTGTCGTGGCCAAGTTGTTATTTGCCGCTTCCGTCTTCGCTGTTATCTCCGCGGCCAGGTTGTTATTTGCCGCTTCCGTCTTCGCTGTTATTTCGGCCTTCAGTTCTTGCATCTTCTCGGCGATGTTGTCGATGGCCGTCCTCATTTCTTCCATTTTGTGTGAAATCTTTTCCGGTGCCGATTCCATGGCCGTTATCCTACTTCTGACGCCTGTTGTGACTTTGTGGGTTCGTGAAATAAAAAGTCGAGGTCACAAATACAAAAACTTGCACTTTATTTTCGTAGCAATACACTGTTCACAATTACAATTTGCCAGATAACCTAAAAACTGTATATTTTAAAAACACTTCGCTCAACTGAATGTCGCTTCCGGTAAGGATCGCTCCCGAAGTTTCCCGAATCTCCCAGGCCATCATTTATTGATCGGCATCGCGAATCTGCCGCCAGGGTAACAATATAAATCAAATAACCGCGGACCTAAGACAAACCTCGAAACTTTACACACTTTCTACAGCTTTATACAGTGTTTTGAGCTCGTTTTGGTAGTTTCAACACAAATAGGAAACTGCATGTTACACTGCAATTACTGTATGAGTTAAAAACTGACATTATTTGTGACAGAAGTGAAAACCATCTACCTGATTCTTATCATGTTTGACATACTTTGTATAGTGAAAACATGAGTATGCTGAAGATTTAAATCCTATTGTGTAGATTTGCCATTTTGTGTTCCAATGCTATTGTCACCTGATGCATGTGATAGGCTGTTTCTTCAGGGGCGTGTTTAATGGTGTACGCGAATGCACGCTAATGAATGAAAGTTTTTAAACTCCTTATACTTATTACTCCAGCTTTCTTATCTCAGTACGACGTTTTTGGAATAGACATTCAAAGTGATTGCTTTTTGTCATACACAACACTTATCCAGTGAGTTATCTACGCATCCTCTATAAACTGTACTACAAATCGTCCATTAGAAGACATTCAAAAAACGCGTCACACATACGTTGCTTAACAAGAGCAAGAGGCAGGTGTCTCACCTGGTGTAATGTGTCTGTTATGTTGAATATTGAAGCTAATTTTCTGTGCTCGTGCCATGTTTGAAGATGCGATGATGTTGCACCACATTGTGGCAGCATCTTGATGTAGGATGATTTGAGATGAAGGTGGATGCTGATTAATTTCTCACCTTTGTTGACGATCTTGAAGAAATCTAGAAGTTTCTCCGCCACCTCTGGATAATTAGGCGCATCTGCAATTGTTGAGCAATGAGATCTTTTTCTTTTCCCGGGGTAGTGGTAACGGGGCTGATAAATATAGCCATACAATTTTTAAAGAAGGAATAATACTTTTCTTGTTCAAAGATGGAAATTTAATTCCTCATAGACATTTTTAAGTTCTTTGATACAATTCCAAATATTGTTATTGTAGTCTTCTTACAAACAGCGGTAGATTCCACGATGAACTATTTCTATTCTTGCGCACACGCTACTTATGCATTTTAGATTTTCACACAAAATTGTTTCTGCACACACTCGGAGAAATAAATACCCGTCTGACTCCTAAGACATTCATCAGCGGCAGAAAAAAATCTTTAAACCATTACGCGTGGTGCGTAATTTCGATAACCGTTGTAGTTTGTTTTAATGAATGTGAGCACTATAAATGACGGATAAATTCAAACAATATCTTGCGATTTGATGTGTCTCTGTCGAGATAAATCAGTTAATTTAATTGAACAAAGGAATGCCAAATTAATAACTGTATCAGCTTCAAAACAGTTTAGTAAACAAACAGATTCTTTGTGTCCTTTTAGCAGTGCATGTCGTATCGAATGATGAATGATTAAATTTGTCATCTCTGTAATTAAATTATTTCACTCGTTATGCAAAACCTCGCCCCTTTATAGATTTTCCTAATTTTTTTACCTAATTTCCACTTTCCCCTTCATCATCAATTTCCAAACTAAATCAATACTGTTTATCGTATCAAAAGCTTCCTCAAAATCCGCAAACAACATATATACCGTTCCTCTCGATTTCCTGAGGTATATGTCTATTATGTCCTTTACTAGCAACAGATTATCCATTATCCGTTTTCTTTTTCTGAAACCTGCTTGAAATTCAAACAGCTTACTCTCTCGTTCTGCTTAAATTCTTAGCCCTTCTGCTAATATTCCTGTGTATATTTTTCCTAATATAGATAACAGACTTATTCCCCTGTAGTTTTCTGGTTCTTTATGATGCGGTTCAGCCCGTTTGAACCTGATTGAGTGGTCCATCGTACACTGAATACCTCATAAGTAGCTGGATGGAAGGACTGAGGGAATTTGTAGGAAAAGGTGTTTCACTCAATATAGCTCAGAATGACTCTTATCGTGGATCTCACGGATGGGTAACGTAGGTCCTGACTATGGTCGGAATGAACAGAAACACCTTGTCCTGTATAGATGCAGATTTATTGGTCCTTTATGTGTTGCGTGCTCGCCACAGCCTTGGTCATCGGTAGTATGTAGCTGGCTACGTCGTTTCGCGTCTCGTTGTCTTGTATTTCGTTAAGTCCGGAAGCGCTGTACGTTCATCACACGCGTATGGCGAGTGCCGTTCTGACCGCGAGAGTTACACGTGTAAGACGCCTGCCGGTCTGACCTCGAGCCTTGTACGTATATGACGCGTGTCGGTCTGACGACGAGTGATTCTTCACCTAAACCTCCCACTTCAGACATGTTAGTGTTTTCCTCCATTTACTCTGATTTTGGAACTTTTCGATGGTCATGTGTCTAATAACCTATTTCTGATTGGTCAAACGAAATTCGCGTGGGTTGGTTAATCGTACTACTTATTTATGCTACGGCACGGACGTTAAACGTCTGTTTATATCTGTGTCGTCATTGTGAAGGTCACGACTGTTTTCATTTCTAAAGGTTTTGAGCGGAAGTGGGCCCCATCCCACCATCGCCATCCCTAGCCTCGGGCAATATTGGACAAAAGAATACAGCGTTGGGTTCCCGAGCCTATTAGAAAGTGAATGCCCCGTTTACATAGAGTTTCGCTCCTGTCGGTAGTTTTGTCTGATATGGTCAGTTTCAATTTGAACCTCCCGTCCCCTTATAAATAGGTACAATCATGCTTATTTTCCAGCTTTCTGGTTTCTCATCACTTTCCTTTATCTTGTTTCGCACCTTTGTCATTACTTCTCAGCCACATTTTGTTTATCCATACACTTTCCAAAATCTCCCTTGTATAGCATCGAGTCCTACTGTCTTCTCCTTTTTACATATTGTAATTGTTAGTACACTTCTTACATTGTGGATTGCCTATCTAGATATTCATTTGCTATTTCTACTCTTCCCAAATCTCTTATTTCTAGTTTCAATTTTCTTCCCTCCCCTATCAGCTCCCTGAAATATTTCTGCCATTGATTTGCTTTAATCTCATTTTTTGCCTCCCCTTTCCTGACTACACCTCTTACTACTTCCCATACTTTTCATCTTTTCCCTCTATAACTTCTTTTAACTTTTTCCCAACTTTTTCCTGCCATTCTTTATTTTTTGCTTACAGTAACTTTTTATATCCCAATTTCCTAACCAACAGATGTTTTCTGTCAAGAGATGGCTGCCAAGAGTGATACATTTATAGTGCGTTCCTGAGGATGACCTCTTCAAGGCTCCTAAATATCCACTACCTGCACAGTGTAGTTAGGACGGGTAAAGGAGTAGCTACTTAAGGGTAGTCGGTTTCAAGCTATCCATTTTACTGATTTCGTATTTCATCTCATAATTCTTAGCTAACATTTACTTAGAGTTTAAACTGAATATAAAATTTCCCTTTAACTTTATTTTAATACGCTTTTTGTGTAAATATTTGAAAATACACCTTTAGAATGATAATGTTTGTATTTTATAAATGTTTAATAATGTTAAAATGTGTAAATAGATGCTCAGGTAAAGGTACGCAGTATCGGGATGAAGTATTACAGATTTTATTTATTTGTGAGATATTGCAGCCCTTTATTGCCGAGGTCAATATAACTGGAAGTTATGAAGTTAAGGTAAAGAACAGTGCTCTCTTCATCTCCACAAAATTCACATTTGCCTACCTCATTACTTCTCAACCCCTTTAGATATATTATTCCATTTCTCAACCATGCAATGCCTTCTCTTCCAGTTTTGCCACATTCATCTACATATTTCCCGTACACCATTCTGTCTTTAATTGCTTATCAAATTTAAAGGATTTCTTTTCATCTATACCTTTCCAAATCTCCTGTCTATCTATGTCTAGTACTCTGGTTCTCACTTCCTTCCAAAAACCATCATGATTTGACTCCTTGGCTCTCCATAAATGTCCCATGCCTATCTTCGATATCATTCTTTCCAATTCCGACCTGTTTGTGTTCTTACTGCTTTTCTGTTTCTTCATGCACAGATTCAATAATTCCCCTTTCTGCCCTATAATACACTTATACCAGAATTTCAGTGTTGTTTCTAATTTTATTCCCTTCCGTTTTGTATTACCCCAGTCTAATAATGTCACTCCTCTTCGTGTCGATTTTGGCAACCCCATTAGTTCTTTCCAAAGCAGTCCATATATCTGGTCTAATTGTGTACCTATCTCTGATGTGCCCCATTCCTTCACTGCATACATTGTTCTGAATTTTTTCTAATACATTCTTTCTAACCATCTAACTGACATTTCCAGTTTATGTTTACATATTCTTACCCCTGACCTTGCCGCTCTGCCATTAGCTATATTTATTTTATTACTTATATTACTATATTTATCACCATCATCATGGTCTCATCTGAATTTCTGGAAATTCCGGCGTATGTAGAATCGTTCGCTCTTCATTTTTCTAACGCTGCTTATATGACTTTATTGTTGCGAGGGCAGGGCCCTTCAATGGAAATTAATTGTTCTTTCACACTGCCCGGGTGTTGGCTAAATTGTGGAAACGTAGAGTCAGACTGAAAAATTCAATGCCATGGCCACCATTTGAACCACGGATCTTCAGGTTTCCGTCCAGCCACTCTACCATTGAGCTACTATGGAAAACGTGTCGCTATGACACGTTTCCACAATTTAGCCAGCACACGGCCAGTGTGAAAGAACAATTAATGTTTTCCATTAACTGACGTAATACAGGTTAACTATTGATCCCGGGTCTTAAAGTATTTACATGTTGTAACTCGCCATTAAGGTAGTTCTCCCATGTGTTTATGAGAAATCCTAAGTGGTTTACCGGAAAAATACGACTCAGTTGGAGAATTTAATGTCATATCGGCACGTTGGCCATAGTAGCACAATGGTAGAGAGGCTGGACGGAAACCAGAAGATCGTTGGTTCAAATCCCGGCTATGGCATTAAGTTTTTCAGTCTGACTCTACGTTTCCACAGGGCCCTTAATGTCTAATGTGTAATGGATCTTGAGTTAATCCAATCAGACTTTGTTGTTACGAGCCAGACATTCGTTAATTTGAGTCTAAATCGACTCTGTTGTAAAAAATAACACTGGAGCAGTTAATGTCCAATTACAGTTTAGGTACAGAGTGCAGTTGTTTCATACGGATGGGAAAAAGTACATTATTTTCTTTACTACTATCCTAATATGATTTATACCGTGGTAACACAAAATCAAGCACCAAGAGTAAATCACTCTGGTAGC
Source organism: Mantis religiosa (assembly GCA_030765055.1). Classification (NCBI taxonomy): domain Eukaryota; kingdom Metazoa; phylum Arthropoda; class Insecta; order Mantodea; family Mantidae; genus Mantis; species Mantis religiosa. The sequence continues at coordinate 240,666 of JAUKNK010000159.1, forward strand.
TTCTCTATACTCTTGTGATCCTGATGACAAAATGACACCCTCATAATTCTAACTCATCATGCAATTGCGGTGCACTATATGGGGTTAGTCGGTGACCCCCATTAAATGAGTTTACTTGAAGCTAATCATCATAAGAGCACATTTTATTGAAATTCGAACTACCTGTAGTGTTAAAATAGAAACAGAACCCTGATATATATAGGGAACTAAACATAACTAGTAATTTAATTCAAGAAATAGTGGAGATTCAAAACAAAAGTCAGGAATGTCTTAATGGAACGCAGCTTTATAATTTGAACCAACGTTGCTAACGTTTAAGTTTGGACTTGCTAATCAAAGTACGGAAGCTGTAAAACAGTAAATATGATATCGTGAGCCACAGGAATCGAAAACTTTGTAGAGAGAAGGAGAGATTGGTAGGGAGGGAAAAAAGCCGGAGAAACGAGAGAACAGAGACTGATGATGATTTTTAACTGTATGGACGTAGAGGAATAGTTAAAGAGAGAAAGAAAAGAACAGCCAAGTTATTGGATCTCTATATATTTCGTTCTTGGTATAAACGAAGAATTTTTACCAGTTTACGACAAGTCGGTGAATATTAATTTACCATTTATATAATTAGGCGAGCATTCTTCGTCTTTTCCCATAGACGTGTTTCCAGCTTATCGCTTCAAATATGATGAAAATTTGTTATATTCAACTCTGCAGCGTTGTGCAGTAGGTGAGCTAAATTTCATCTTATTTTCTCCGCATTTATACTCCGTCAATAGCTTCAGTAACTAGATAGCTGATCCTTTAATTCGGAACAATTTGATTTCGGAATTTTATACTGTATATAATGTCCATTAGGGAGCTACATACTATATGAGACACTCGCACACATCAGCAGTTTCATTTATAGCTCCATAATCCTGAGATATTGCGTAATGGTCTTCTTAGAAACCGGTCGCCGATTACAGGAATTTGATTACAAATGCTGTATGACCGGAAAACTGTCCTGATTAGGGAATAGAACTGAATATTTACTATTATTTCAATTGTCTTTCAGAATTTATAGTAACTTAGGACTATGGTAACCAAATATTACGTACTTGTATTATTTTCTTTTATCTACTGCATCTTAATACCCTTGGAGAAGTTATTAAGTTTGACAGTTTAAGCACAGGAAGATTTTTGAAAAGCCTACTATTTGTTAGTTCCTACTATTGTTATTTTAGTTAATCAATATTTAACAAATATTGTTACACACCGTTTTACTATTAATCTTACCAACACACCAGAAGTCTGGTTACTGACAAGTAGCTCTAGACCCGAGAAACAAGAAAATCCCCTTCTCGATAGACTAAGGGCCCTTTGGTCTTTGCAACGCATTAGCTACCTTCCAAAACCTCATGCAGCCAGTGATGAGAGGATTGACTAATGACGCCAATGACATAGACATCATCATCATCATCATCATCATCATCATCATGATCGGTAAGACCTTCGAAGACCTTCTCGAAAACCTGAGCAAGGTGCTACAGAGATTTCAGGCGACCAAGGTGAAGCTCAACGCGAAGAAAAGCCAACTCTTCCGCAAGGAAGTCAACTAGTTGGGCCACATAGTCTCACACAACCGGAGTGGCCACACACCCGGAGAAGACACAGGCCGTGAGAGATTGTCCTCGGCCAAAGGATAAGACAGATTTGCGCAGTTTCCCGCGGCTCTGCAGTTACCACCTCCGTTTTATAAAGGTGTTCTCCAACATCACCAAGCCAATATTTGTTAGTAACCCGGCCCCAAACTACGAAGCTGGCATAATAATCCACAGATGTCCTTTGTTCTAGCGGAAACATACATGAGCTATATAAAAAGGTACCACAGTGTAACAAAATCATGCTGTTCTGGCTGTCCTCAATTGTATGAGCTGGTTGGAAGTTCTCAATTATCTCTGTACACCGATCTAACATGCCTCCTATCTTCATCTACACTTATCTAACTTTTACATAAATACTGATATAATAACTGTAGTTTTACCCTTTCAAAGTTAACTGCAAGCGTCAGAACATTCTTACATTCAACACAAAGCGAAAACGTACAGTCAGCTGCAGGAAACTGAATTTCGTATATTAGGATTGCAGAAATAACTAGAAGGTGCAAATTCTATAATTACCTCCTGATGAATATATGTCGTCCTGCTCTGAGAGGGCAGTAGTATTACAAGAAGATATTGTAGCGGAGATCATTCAACCATTTTGCATACATGGCCTGCTGCGAAGGTACAGGTATCTCTTGCTTATCAGGGGCCTATTTTTTTGTGTATGGCAGGTTGCGTTGCCATGGTTACGGATAGTTGTATCAGGATAGTAGGAAACAAGAGAAGGTGTTTCCTTTTACCTTACCTGTTTGCAACTGCTACAGGATGATTTCCAAACTGGAATTACACTTTAATGTTACCAACACCACAGAGCTGACTTTCACCCAAGTTACAAAACATGTAGCTCGTGACAACAAAGTATCATGTGGGCTTGTATTGACACACGAGGCATAATACTTAAGTTAGCAGGAATCATGGCCCTTAGGATAAGGATACTCATTGCTAATGATCTTAAAGGAACAATTCATAACATCCGTGTTTTGAAAATGTCCCTAACAAGTACATATGGCCAAAACCATTTTGTTCTGTACAAGATAACAGGGTAAACTGAAAGTTCAACTTACCAAAAATTTTATCATTCACTTTTCTTTCTTTATTTCTTTCTTTGCTATTCTATTTATTTATGTAATTCAGAATAACAACATTACATTTAAACACACCATCGGTATTTTCATCCTTATTTCACCAACTATCTCTCACTCTCACTCTCTCTCTCTCTCTCTCTCTCTCTCTCTCTCTCTCTCTCTCTCTCTCTCTCTCTCTCTCTCTCTCTCTCTCTAAATTTAGTTTCTTTCTATACCGAGTATATAAATATAATACGGAGTATTATATTTATTGATAAACGATTTCTGCTCATTTCTATATTATGCGCAAACTTACAGGTCTGCAGTGGTAATTGACAGAGCTATAGCTTAGAACATTTTGTAAATCATATCTTGATCGCAACTATCATTTACGTATAAATTATCTCTTCTTGATTACTTTCCTCAGAAAACTTAACTCATATTTAACTAAAGTAAATGTATGACGAAAAACACAGAGAGAATTATTTTTAAATCAAGACACGTGCTGTTTCTTGAAAGTAGAGCTCTACATACTCATGAACGCACATAAGCCATCACATAAACCGTACGTGATCGACGAGCTCTTATCCCAGCATAGCCATTCAGTGCTGAGGTTACCACCCTACTCACTTAACCTAACTCACATAGAACTTATTTGGGCCTACATCAAACAATGGATAGCAGGTCTAACACAACTTTTAAGTTACAAGATGTATTGCAATCGTGTGAGCAACGGGTTGCTGATATTGGTGAAGAAAAGTGGAAAAATATGTGTCTGCATGTTGAGAAAATTGAAAATGTTTACATTGAAAAAGAAGAAATCTTAAAAAATGGAATTGAGAGCTTCATAGTACTAATATCAGGAGACACCGACAGTAATTTCAACGAAGGAGAGGAAACAGAAGAGGAAGAAGAGGAGGAACAAGAATTTCACGATGACGATAGTGATAGATTTTTATTTTCCCATAAATTAAAAGATTTGTGATATCAAAGTAGTACGAGTAAAATGCAAAGAGCATTTTGTTTCTAAGTAGCTAAGATGTGCAAGTGCTCATATATCTTAAGGTCTGCGATTTAGTAAAGCCGAGTTTGCGAAATGTGGCCGTGCTGCATTATTTGCCATCCTCCAGCGCAGAGAAAAAGTAGCGCAGGTCCTTCAACATTTTTCCGACAATAAAGTAGGCTATATTAGGATTTTACAGGTCTCCGACTTATCAGGATCGCAGGAATATAGAGAAACTATAAGCGTGCTGTATTGATGCTGCCTCACAGGATGCGTTGCCATGGTATCAGTCAGATGTATTAGGATAGTGGCAAACAAGAGAAGGTGCTTCGTTTAACCTTATTAGCTTGGAACTACTACAGACTTGTTAACAAACTGTAATTACAATTGACTGCTACCACTGTTATTTTAACACAACAGAGTTGTGTTTGACTCAAATTAAAGAATATCTAGGGCGTCACAACAAATTATCATGTTTGTTTGGATTAGCACGCAATGTACAAAACCTTAAACCTGCAAGAATCGTGGTTTTCACGATATTGAAACTCACTGATATTGATTTTGAAGCAACAATTTACAACAGTGGTTTTAAAAATTCAATTACGGAGTACATATGCTCAAAACATTTCAGTCTGTACATGATAACATGTTTCTTAGATAGTTCAACTTTGGACCCTCTGTTCTGAATAAGTGACTATAAATGCTATGTATTGGAAATCATATACAATTTTTAGACGCGCTCCAACACCTAAGTGAAGTTTGATTAAAATAGTATTGATTTGTATGACATATATATACATATATATAATATTGTCACTAAGCATTGCTTTGCTGCCAGCCCGTGCCTAGGCAAACGGCGAGAGGGAGAGAGAGAGAGAGGGAGAGAGAAAGAAGTGGGTAAAGAAAGTTGCCCAGCGTCAAGTGTGCTCGCGTCATCATTTTGAACGCTTGCCGAGACGGAGAAAAAGCCAGTAACATGTCTGGATAGTTCCCTCTCCTGCGTCTGCGATTGTGTGACGCCGTGAAGTTTCGGCAAGTTGCAAGAAACGATGGTTCGGTTACAAATGCGTCGCGGCTGTTCGGACAGCTCAGTGATACAGCGGAGCTACTAGTGAGTAAATGAAGTTGCAGCTGTATTTGGAGTTGTGAATTGAGTGTGCAGCGTTGTGGACGTGAGGCAGACGACTGTGAAGGTTGTGTTTGTTTATGTTACCTAATTGTGGTGCTGCAAAGGGCTGTACAAAACGAATTTTTACTGGCAATACAGAGCATTTTGAATTTCTGCAAACTGCTATTTTAAATTTAAGAACCCACACAGCCAGAAAATATATGTGTAACGCAATCCGATTAGGTTAGATTTTTTTTTATCCATGTTGTACTACAAATATGCCTATCACAGGTTTTATTTGTTGAAAAGGTTCTGTTTGAAAAGTATGTAGCTTCTTAACCGAAAAAATTATCGCCTGTCACCTATTTGTCTGTCTGGGTGGCTCAGCTGATAAGGTGCTGGCCTATGCATCTCAAGGATAATTATTCAAACTTGAACTTTAAGTGTGTATAAACGCGATACTACCTTACATAAGAACATTTTAGCATGTAATAGAACCTCTGTCTTACCAAATTCTGACACATTGGTAACTTTCAAATGATTCTAGTAATTTGCTGAGTGGTGAATTTATGAAAAAAAATTCTTCTCCTCTTCTTTCCCTTAGAATCAAATTTGAGTGATGATGGATGATTCACGCCAAACTCATATTTCTCATCAGCTAATGATTAACTGTTTTATCCTTGTTTAAGCCATGTATGTTTAATTAATAATAGAATTTTGAAACAATATTGAACCCCTTGTAAGCCACTTATACCTCATTCCTTCATACTACTATCTTACGGAACATTTTTCACCCAGCATACCCTCTACTGAAATACAGCTTCCCACATATTCTCCCATATTTCCAGGAAGGAAAATTAACATCCAATATTACCCTTGACGTAATAATATACAGATATTCAAGTGTGAATGCACGCGCTGACATATACAATATTAATCCATGAATTTCGTAATGTATTATTTTACCGCAGTCCTAGGTCTCCAACAACTGAAAAGTGCACACGGACAGTTAAACTAATGCACTATATGTCAACAAAAACCAATTACAGTGCACCATATTAGCATGGTGGCATTGGTAGGACTTTCTTGGAAATGAATTCAGTGTCACCGCTAAATGAAAAACGAATCACGTGATATTCAGAGCTGCCGGAAGCGTCATTTCAACTTCCGTAGTACTTCCAGAACTTCCTTTGGTTCAATTTCTGTAATATTTTTTCATTTAATTGAAATTTTCTCTTTGGTTATTGCATGTTGTCGTATTTCTGTTTGTTGTCTCCTTATACTTCTTCATTTTCAAAGTACACCAATGTGTGAGGTGAGACTCATAGCCACAATTCCATGTGCGCGAAACACAAACTCTAGCCAATTAGCTAGCGCGGCCATGAAGATTTGCTATAGGCTATATCAGGGGTCCGTTCCCGTCGCACTTTTGTAAGGCAATGTGTGAATTGTGGCATTGTGACCAATAAATGATCTGGCCCAGAAAAAAAACACCACATTTCCTATAGGATTGCTGAGGATGATCCTCAATATATAACTGTTGCTGAAATCCAGTTTGTCACACTTCGACGTTAGCAGATGACTACAAGGGAAGTACTAGGGAAGCATAAGACACATTTCATTCTCATACCATCTGTGCAAAGCTGCGTAATATTTATGTGAAAGAGCGCAGCCAAAAGTACAATGAGTCTCAGCATGTTTCATGATAGCAGCCACGCATACGTCCTCACAATTTGCCAGGAATTGTCAATTCAAAACGAGCCTGAAAGCACATCTTAAGAATAAAAAATAAATGATATGTAGGGAAACGACTAAGACGAAATCGCTCAATGCAGGTGTACAGCCCAGCATTCGGTCGAGTGGCATTACCAGAAACCGAAATCTGGACACGCGCTGAACGGTGTTCGACGCAGCGGCCTCACGAACAGCAGTTTCACACTACCCACATATTGTGCAACACATTAGCATGTTAGCATCACATGGACATTTATTGAAAATGAATTCAGAAGTCTTGCTAAATGGAGAAACCCGTGGTACTCAAGTGTGAACAGAGCGGAGCTTGCGCTTTTCAATGTGAAGGTACTGATTCGAAACAGCTTGCCTGTGATTGGTGTCCTAATCGGTTGCCATGACATCAGGGTGACGTATTGATTTCCTTAACCCTTCCCGTTTACACTGCTGTTGTCAACTTATCTACATTGTGGCTAAATAAACTATTTAAAAAGTAGAGTTTAGCCTTATAAAATAATAAAAGGACTACAGCCTGAAGTCTAGTCTATTTAGTAATACATAAACAGAAATTTCACTTCAATTTACGGCTACCTCGATGAGGTGCAATTTATCTAAACAGAAAGGATAAATCAAGACTTCCTATTTCCTCCTATTAACCTAATATAAGCTTCCGCATATTGAGGAGCAATGGCCAATTAAGTGACACAAGCATCTATTTAATTTTGAGATGTAAAATTTCAAGACATTTCTACTGTATTAGTATGGACTACTTCCCTTAAGCGCCAATGCAGGAAAGAACAATGAATTATTATTCCTGCTTCATGGTTTATCGAGGGCTCACTAACATGTTTTGGCATTATATGTAAAAGTTATCTTCTGTACAATTTTCCAAGGCGGCCCCGGCTCGATCCCAGGCGACTGCAAAGTGGAATTTGTGGTAGACAACACAACGTTGGGGCGGGTTTTCTCCGGGACCTCCGGTTTCCCCCGCCATCTCATTCCACCGGTGCTCCATCTTCATCTCATGTATCATCAGTGTCACCACCTGAAGTGCCGTATGTAGTAAAAGCATGCGTTAAACACTACACATTTCATTTCAATGTACAATTTTCAAAGAATCTTGCAATATTTGCTTTTTGTAACACATGAATGCCGCTAGATTTTGCACTATTTTTCGTATAGGAAAACGCTCGATGTCAGTAAGCCTTTTTGTTTCATGGGAAACAAAACAATATAATTCCTACAGCAGTGTTGAGGTTGATTGCTAATATAAAATTACTTTCGAAATAATGATTGTCTCAATGCGACGCTAGCAGATAGCGACCAGACAACTAGGGAAACATATGTGAAATTGCATTCTTATACAGATGTGGAAGGCCGCCTGACATTTGCGAGATCATTCGCACAGAACACTATGAAGTAAGGAACTCAAGACAAACGGAGTTCCCAGATTTATTGTGGCTAACGTGAGGAAGTCCAGGAGATGCGCCGAAGTCTTAAACAGGTACTGGGCTTAATCCTGGACACGTTGCGCAGTCACAAATACTCTACTCCCTATAACTTGAGGACAGAACTATATACATCCCCGTTCTGAGCCAAGAACGGTATTTACTATGTGCAAGCGCTAGCACTATCTGTCCGACACCGCCACTTGATTACGAGCCAAAAAGTACATCTCAAAAATGAAAAAAGATGTTTATATAGGGAAGCGACAGCGAGGAAAGCGTTCAACGGAGGTATGCACCCCAGCAATCGGTTAAGCTTTACATTGCTAACAACCGAAATCAGAGTGCACGCTGACTGGTGATCAAAGCACCGGCGAAGCACTTTCACACGATACAGCATTGCCACTTCGTTTTGTCTCTGATGTTGAAAGGTTTACTTGTGTTCAATATAGTACATCCTTATTTCAAGCAAAACTTAAGCAATGTACAATGCGCGTTACCAATAACGCAAAAGGTACCCCAGCGTGACAAAATCATGCCGTTCCCGTTAGCCTCTTTAGTATGAGGGGGTTGAAAGTTTGTCTTTACCTATGTACACTAGTCTAACCTTTATATAAATATTGGTATAATACCTTTAATTTTAGCCTTTCAAAGTTAACTGTAAGTGCTAAAACTTTTTTACATTCACCATAAGGCGAAAACGTGCCGTCTGCAGAGGAAAACTAAATTCAGAGGTATTAAGATTGCGGAAATAACTAGAATGTGGTAATTCCGTTGTTACCTCCTGATGTACATGACAACCTGCTGTCAGCGTGAGAGTTGGATTTGAGCAGAAGCAATAGGAGGTATTGTTTTGTTGTACTTTCGTGGGGCATTCACAATTATGTTTGTACACTAATGAGACCTTCATCTAAATAGTGATAAAATATCTTTATTTTTATCCTTTCAAACTTCACTGCAACTGTTAGAACACTCTTATATTCAACACAAGGCAGAAACGTACAGTCACCAGCAGGAGACTGAATTCAGTGTATTAGGATAGCAGAACTACCTAGAAGGTGCAAATTCTGTGATTACCTCCTGATGAGGTAGGAGGAATACGAGGAGATATTGTAACCTAGATATTTCAGCCATTTTGGGAAAGTAAAGTAGGCTATATTTCGGGCTGTACAGGTGCCTCTTACTTATCAGCATTGCAGGAATATAGTGAAGCTAAGAGCGTGCGTTATTGACTGTGCTTGAAAGGTTGCGTTGCCATGGTATCAGTTGGTTGTATTAGCATAGTAGGAAACAAGAGAAGGTGTTTCCCTTAACATCTGAGATTACACCGGGCTTGTTGCCAAACAGTAATTCGACTTGACTGTAACCACTGTTATTTTAACACAACAGATTTGATTTTGGCTCAAAGTGAACAATATGTAGCGCGTAACAACAAAGTATCACTTGTGTTTGTATTACACAGGGGATATAACAGCTTGAACTTGGAACAATTATGGTTATCAGGACAAGAAAACTCATTGCCAATGATCTTAAAGGAACAATTATTGGTAACATCAGCGCTTTTTAAACTGCCGCCAAGGAGAACATACGCTCAAAACCATTTTATTCTGTACAAGTTAAGAGGATATATTGATAGTTCAACTTATACAAATTTTTTATAATCCAGATTTTCTTTCATGCCACTTTCTTTCTTTGCCACTTTATTTAATTCAGGCTAACATCATTACAGTTAAACCCACCATCAGTCTTTTTCTCCCTCTGCCTCCCTCCCTCCCTCCCTCCCTCTGTCTCTCTCTCGCTCTCTCTCTCTCTATACAATTTGGTTTCTTTCTCTCCCCAATATCATTTTTACTGATGTATGATTAGGTGCTTTTCAATAATATGCACAAACCTACAGGTCTGCAATGTTAGTTCGAAGCGCTATAGCTGAAACAGAAGTCATTAAGCCATTTTGCCGTAGTATTATCACATTATAATCTCTTCTATCATTTACATATGAATTACTCTCTCTTCTTGTTTGATTTCCCATTGAAAACTTAACCCTTATCTAGCCAAAGTGAATGTATTCTACCTATGACAAAAAACATCAAATTTATGGTGCAGGCATGTTTTGGAATGGGCAGAGGTGATATTTTTAGGAATATTTGTGTCTAGACTACCAAAGTTTAAAGTTATACCGTTAGAACGTTCTTGCAGTCAACACAAGTTAAAATATGGAAAGTTAACACCGCAACACTGAAGTCATCGTATTAGAATTGCAAAAATAAATAGATTGTGGAAATTCCGTTGTGACCTCCTGTTGTACAGCAACTTACTAAATCTAGAAATCGATGCAGGTTTGACCGCCAATATCGTGGCAAAGTATTTTAATGATATCAAGCTGTGTACTAATGCACGAAAAATTGAATTAATTCCATTTGATTTTAAGAGACGCCCTTTTGAAACTCAGCTTAACATAGGTAATATTCTAGTCCAGTGTATAAAAAGTGTAAATAATTTAGGCTTAATCGTTGATGACATGTTAAGCTGGAACAACCAGATTGAAAAAACTAGAAAGTAAATTAAGCTCAGGACTCCTTCTGTTGCGATATTTAGCCAATTTTCTCTCGGTAGATACTTCTAGTTAGTATATTTTGTATTAATATATTCATACATCTCTTATGGCATCGAGCTGTGGGGACACACTTCCAAATTGAAATTTAACAGAAACTTTCTCCTACAGAAAATAGATATCAGATACCTGGCAGAAATAACACGTACGAGTTCATGCAGGCCGTATTTTAAAAACATACTGTTCGCTGCATATTTATTCTGCGAACAATACTTCTTGTACATAACAGGAATATAACCCCCACAAATTCCGATGACCACACATATGAAACTGGGCGAAGGAATAACTATATAGTTAAAGGACACAGGATGAAACTTTTTGAACAATAGCCCCGATACTTTGGTCCAAAACTACTTAATAAGCTTCCGGAAAGCCTAAAAAATACTGTGTCGGGTGCTAAGTTTAAATGCAAACTGACTAAATTCTTGTTAAGCAGAGACTATTACAGTATTGATGAATATTTTGATGATAACTTCGATGATTTTGAATAATTATATTTTGCATATATATATATATATATATCTGTGTGTGTGTATGTGTGTGTGTGTGTGTGTGTGTGTGTGTGTGTGTGTGTGTGTGTGTGTGTGTGTGTGTGTTTTAAATGATTAACAGCATGCCCCATTACAAGTAATACTACATGCTTTGTATTCTTTGGTATTGAATTTGTTTCTTGATTCGCTCTTTTTATGTCCATATAGTACCTATTAATGTTCTTGTAATCATTGTTGCTATCACTTTCACTGTCACGACTTTAGCTCTTTGTTTTTACGCTGCACTGCATTTCACTTCACATCACAGTCCTATTGAGTTGCAGTGTCTCTCAGATATTTGGATACAAGATGTTATGTAGTTGCTTGCCAGCTTCCTCCATTTTTCCTAATGTCTTCTCCTAGTGTGTTCCTTTGTTGTAGTCCTTCTGGGCATTCCTATATTATGTGATGTACTATTGGGTGTCCTGTGTTTCATGAATATGTAGGGTTATCTGCGATGTGGAGTCTGTGTTTGTATGAATTGGTTTCTCCATGTCCTGTAGTTAGAACTGTAAAAGATGGCGTTCCATTTGTTCTGCCAATCCTGTATTTCCTGTTCTCTAATCTCTGCTTCGATTGTAGATTTTGGTATCCTGTTATAAACTGTTTCTATTCCTGTTTCTTCTCCTGCTTGCTTTGCTAATTTGAGTGCTAGTTCATTTCCAGGGATGCCGATGTGTGCTTTTACCCACTTGAAGTATATTTTCCAGTTTTGTGGACTAAGTTCTGCTATAACACTGTGTATATCTGATGTTATGGAATTATGTTTCTTGTTGTTCACGAGAAGTGAGAGTGTTACTCGACTGTCAGTATGGACAGTAACTGTGTTCTCTAGTTCTGCCACCATAAGTTTATTGATTTCTGCTATAGCTTTTAGGATTGCTATATGTCCGGCTTGATTACTAGAGAAATTTAGGTTCAACTTAAATTTTATTAATTTGATAAAGTTTATTAATTTAATAAGTGTGGGAGATGGTATAGATCCTTCGGGGACTCCGCCTCTCACTGGTCTGAGTGTTAATGCTTTCCCCGCAACTGAGACTATAACTGTGCGGTGTGGCAAGTATCCCGGCATACCACCTCGTAGAGAAAGCCTTCTCGACATTCAACGAAACCGCAGCAGTAAAGGCGCCTTCCTGGAAGCCCAATCGCCACTCGTCTCCACCACTACCAGTAACTGCTGAACTATCGAGTGCCCAGAACGAAATCCAAACCGATGGTTGCGTATGGCTTAAATGTCACAGAATGTGGGACAATCGGATGAGAATCAACCTTTCTTAAACTATCGAGAGGTTGGAAAGGAGGCTGAAGGGGGTGTTAGCTGGAAGGGTGCACCGGATTCTTCCCAGGTTTCAATATGCACATCACCCGGGCCTCCCTCCACTCTCGTGTAAAGTACCCAAGGGTGAGGCACATATTGAAAAACCAGGTTAAGAAGAGAACCGCGCTTAAGGAAAGATGGCGGAGCATGAGGAGTGTCAGCCCATCAGGACCCGCCGCCATTTTTGGTTTGAGACGCTGGAATGCGCCTTGTACTTCACATGGGACGGATGGTTGGGAGTCTTTAAGCGTCCTCAGTAGGAAGACACAGGAGCTGGCGCCGACGCACCACCTGGGGCCCCGGCTGGAAGACTTACTGGAGAGGGCGGCCTTAAGCACAATTATGTTTGCACAATATTAACAACTTTGAAGCAGTGTACTGATATTGATAAATGAGTTACGCAAAACGTTGTCAGGAATCGATGTAAATTTTACAGTAATAAACCAGTGTATTGAAGACATCTCATTTGGGGTGGTCTGAGTGGTTTCATAACCAATGTTCAATTTGTTTTACATACAACTATGTACACATCTTACTAACTGGTGCTATAAGAATAAATATATAACTGAAACTGTTTAAATGTGTTATAAATTAGTTAGCTCTAACAGACTTTCGCTCCGAAACACAATATTTGTTGCTTGTTTATATTGATTTCTGTAAGCAACACGCCTCAAGTTTATTATCCTTGATATTTATAATTACCTTTCAACACGAAGGAATCATTATTAATGTTATATACTTGTGATAATTCCTAATAACTAAGACATTCATATTTATGAAGCAATTTCTACTTCCGCGCCCTCTATAACTCGCTACGCGCACCTCCTGTTTCATGAAACTTCCACCATGTGTGCTGTAGTCAAATTCACTACACGTGAGGGAAATGTCAGCTGGAGGTTTCCATCCATGATTGTGTGTCAGCTTTATTTTAGTGTTATCATATTTTATTTTCTGTACCGCAAACATACATAGCAGGTAGTGGAATAGTTGCATTATAACCAGATGCTTAATGACGATGTTTCGCTGGAGATAGATATTTTGAGATCACGAAAAGAAAAACTGATTTTTGAGCCAAACTAGAAATTGGAAAATCGTTTATATATTAAACTTATATACCATTTACACGCGATACTGCGCTACTAAATAAATGGAAACATTTTTATCAAAATTAACTCTAATATCATAATTGTTGTAGCATATGATTGTAATATGTTTATGCCAAATGAAATATACTAAATTTGCAGGAAATGTCCTAAGAAGTCGTTTTCATTATGAATCACTTTACATAACTGTACACAGTAAGAGATAAACAAAGACTAACTACACATATGACCTTGATTTTGTTATAAAACACAATTTATGTCTGATGCAATTTATGTTGTAGAGTCAACAATTTCTGGTTTACACTTTGTTATATTTCACAATTTCCCAATGGTTATATTTTTCAAAAGTGACAAGTCGTTATTACTTTCTATTATGGACTTGACTCGAGTTATAAGGTATTGTAGTGAGTGACTGTGTGGTGTTTTAGGGCCCGACGTCAACCAGGTCATTTGGGCCCGTAAAGTATTGCATTATCGTCCAATAATTCAATATCGATGTTTCAGTAGCAGCACAAGTTTTGAAGGCCCCCAGAACTAGAACGTATTTACAAATATATCCCATTCTTGCAGGAAACGTAGAGGAGCAAATTCGATTTAAGAAAGCTATGAGAAAACTATATGAATGTAAGAATGAGATTGTTTATTTTCTGTTGGAGATAGAAAGAGAAGGAAATTTCAAACCATCCCCTAGTTAATCACTTTTAAAACATTTGACGGTCACTTAAAATCTATTGTCTTTTGTCTCTTCACGACATTATAGACAGAAATGTTACTGTAATATATCTAAAGTTTGTATATTGATATAAAGTATCCATTAATTATCTAACTTGAATCTAAAAACAATAAAGATTCAATACTTATGTGAAGTATGTTTAATTTGACGACTAATGCCAGGTAAATCCTGAAGAGGCGCTGCTGTCAGCTATATTAAACCTATTTATAAATGTTGCTCTTCCGCTTCTCCTTCCTTGTGTAACATTATAGAAAATGCTAGAACAGTCAAAAATAGTTGCTGAAAATAAAAACATTGCACCATTTTTAAGCTTCAATTAAACTTTTGTACGAATAAGTGTGAATGAGGACAGAGACATGCAACATAACTCGAACAAAATTGATGAACTTGTCAATTACATGTGAGTGTTGGTGCTACTGCAGTCGGGAGTAGACACTCAGCCTCAATCTGAACATTGTTCTACCATGAGGAAGTGCTCAGGTTTATTTAAATCCTCTTTCTTTGACCAACATTCAGATGTACTGTCATTTGTCTTTGAAAAGGCTTCACAGAGCGACTACTTGAGACTTGCTGTTGTAAATTGCTTTGAGAAGTTGTTTCTTCTTTGTCAACAATGTGCTAGATATGGTCATTTATATTATCTGTGCTGTGCATTTTCTGTACAATTAATTACTTGAGAGGCGTTGCATTGCGGGCAGTGTCTGAACCTTTAAGACCGTTGAGGCTAAGCAATGTTTTATTTGTTGTAATTCTCGAGGTGAAGTCATAAAAATGAGTTCTCTCTTTTTATTTGAATCACAAATTTTCAGGTTTGACGTCATTTGCCGTATTTGTTTATTCTCCGGTTACAGACAGAAAGCTCAATGTGAGTGAGCACGGCTTGTACTTGTATTTGTCACGTATCGCAGTTGTCTTTCATTAGAGGTTTGACATGATAAAACACCGGTATTTGTAGCCATATTTTCCCTCGCAATATTTTATACTGCTTTTGTTACACTAATTGTACACTTTTTACATACTGGGGACGTGCTGGACCACCAAGCTGTTGTATTTATTCAGTAATTAATTGTATACTGCTCTGAATTAAATGTATAAAAGAGATACAAAGTCCATGGTGAGGTGAAGCTAAGATTTTTAGAATGTAAAACCTGATAACATAAAACACCTGTCAATTGCTCACTACAAAACAGGTTACACAACAGCAAAAAACTGAGTCCTTGAGAGTGTACAATGTCTTTAGTAGACAAGAAGTTCTCTCCGTAGCGCAATAAACAATGGATAACTGACGTAACGTTCTTGTTCGATATAATTCATTTTAAATATTTTTGCAGTCGAGAAACCTTTGATATAATACAGCTTTAACAATTTTATTTGTTATTAGATTCTTAACCGAGACATGGAAATACTTATAATTTTCCTTCATTAAAAGATAAAATTGTGTACTTGCAGAATACCCATTGATACATTGTTTTAATCTCGGTATTCAGTGCCAGAAATTACATCAAAACTTAAAAATTTTGATTATATTTTCAGCGCGTTCTCTAAAGGTTCAATCAAATTTTCAATTAGGGCTGTTGAGACTAATGTGAGATGCAGACTCAAGACACGTATTGTTTGTATACCTATGATTTAATTAACTTTACAGGTATACACAGATATATTGTACCTGCCTTCAAATATGTCAATATCCGCTACTACATAAAAATGTTTAGAAAGTGTCAAATGAAGTCACAAATGTATACAACTTTTGTGTTTAGCTCATAAGGAAATTACTCTAATCTTTCCAATGGTAGCTGTTTAATTGTATTTATATCACAACCATCTATAGATATTCAGAAATACGAGATGATTGAGTCAAAATTGGTTAAGCATAACTTAATGGAAATGAATATACAGAAAATGTCCTTATTTTGTTGCTGATGTATAACTTTCTGTAGGCTTTCTTTCTGAAGAACAATAAATTCTGTCATTTTATATTGATTTATATATTAAATATAACTCGAAATTTCTATCATTCACATTAAGCACGTCTTCTGCTTCAAAACAGAACTTAATGTGTCCTTATGTTCTGTAAGACATTTGTAATAACTATGATAGTTTGACAAAATACATAGCGATTATAGCTTGCGCGCCATCTACTGACGTCGACCTGCACTTAGTGTTTCACAACACCGCCACCGTGTGCCGCTGTGATCCCAGTCACTCTTTAAGCAGACGGAACATTTGTGTTGTAGGTCTGTTTCTGGAAGTTTCTTCTTTTTTTTCTTCTTTGGTGTTAAATTAATACTTTTTGTACCAGGAATATGCGTACAAGGAGGATCGTATTATATTCGGAAACTAAATGCCGAGGATGCTATGTAAAATATATTCTGGTATCATCTGCAGCTAAAATGAACCAAAAGGTCGGTTAAATATTAAACTGTGCATATTTTCAACTTTTTAAGGTGGCACTCGAAACTTTTCAAGAAAAGCTCATAATAAATCACCATTAAGTAAACGCAACTTTGGAGTTCTAAAAATCACTTTGAGTGACTTTAGTTGAGATATGTTATTATGATTGATGTTATGATTAATGAAGTGCACATTGAAATAATGTCCTCAGAAGATCTCTTCATCCTCAATGATTCTGTATAACTGGTAAACTGTAAGAGAAGATCTAATAATATTGCTAAGCATTTAAATATTAAGAAATAAAGTAAATTATGAAGGAAGAACAAAACCCAAATTTAGTTTAAAACGTGAATTAGTAAATATCTTACTAAATCAAATACAGTCTAAAGTGTAACAATGAACTGAGGTCGGAGTTGCTATAGCCGCAGGTAATCTCTGCTAATACAACTAATAATGAAATTAAACATTTATTATACAATCTAAATAATAAATATAATTTTATTTTACAGCATTCAATAGCTACATCTCCTACTTGAGTTAATATTCCGACATTATAATTATATTTGACGTAAACATACTAATGTTAACCCCTGACAGTCTAATAGACAATTCGTATCTTGCAAATTACAATTTTACAACAAACTTATATGAAGCAATACAAAACAATTTAGCTCTAGGTTTTATGGTTATAATATAATTACATCTTATCTAATTTAATCTTAAAATTATAAATATTTAACGCAAATAAACTAATATGTAAACCCTTAAGTATAACTCATCCTTTAACTAACATCTCAGCCAATACCTTACATTTTAAGTCCGTCAATCATAAAACATTAAGCTGGCTGGCGTCTTCCCAGTTGTGTCGTGTGTTGACGAGCGGTAAGCCAGCAAAAACAGTGGCACCTTGACGTCCCAGTCTCGCTGATGGCTGGCCACGACGTTCCTCAGGTGTTCCTCTAAGGACTTCATGTAACCTTCGACCATGCCATCCGACTGGGGATTAAGAGGCATCGTGCGGGTCTTGTTCACCCCAAGCCTTTGTAGTGCCTCCTTCATAAGCTTGGACTCAAAGTTGGTACCCTTTTCACTGTGTAGCTTTAACGGTACCCCAAATCGACAGAACATTTGCTCCACGAGGGAGTCTGTGATTGTCTTTGCCTCTTGGTTTGGGATGGCATACACCTCCGGCCACTTGGTGAAGTAGTCCACGACCAACACTAGGGGCATGTTGCCTCGGTCGGAGTCTATAAACAGTCCCGCAATTTCGACGGTGATCCGTTCGAATGGCGCACCGACGCTGTACCGCTGCATGCGAACCCGGCTCCTAGTCTGGGGGCCAAGACTCGCCGCGCACACGTGACACTGACGGCAAAATTTCTCAGCATCTGCTCGGAGTCTCAGCCAGCAGTAGCGCTGCCGTAGTTTGTCATTCGTTGGGTTCGCTCCCAGGTGTCCTCCCGAAGTACCGGCGTACACTTCCTCCAAGACTTCCGGGACCTTACTCCGGGGAAGTACCAACTGTTCTCTCTGCGCCTTCCCATCGGGTGACTCCCATACCTGGAACAGCACGCCATCTCTGGTCTTCAACGAGTCCCACTGGGCCCAGTACGACTTGTAGGTGGCAATCCTCGGTGCGATGTCCTCCCAGGTTGGTCTCGTCCCTGCCTCCACTTCCCTCAAGAGTGACCCCAACTCTGCGTCCGTCAGCTGCTCCCTCCTCAGGCCTGCGCTATCGCAGCCGCCCGCAGGCACTGCCACATCTACTAGTACTGCTGCGGCAAGCTTCTTCTCTTCCACTCTTGTGCACTGGCCACACTCTTCTGCACAGGGTCTTTGGGATATGGCGTCACCGGTACCGTGGCTCTTCACTCTAAGATGTTGTGAGGTGAAGTCGTGCTCCTGCAGCCTCTGGACCCAACCTGCTGTCTGGCCTTCTGGTCGCGCCGTCACCATCACCTCGCTCCTCGCGGGGACAACCACGTCTTCGTTGAAGACGACCCTGTAGATTCCAAGGCGCTCTTCGGGCTGACGGAGCATAACCTCTTCTCCGTTGAGCCGCAGGACCTTCCTGCCGAGGTCGACCGTCGCCTCGTGGCTCTTGAGGGCATCCAGTCCCAGAATCACCTCCATAGCCACCTTCGCGACGAACTCCCACAGACGCACGGCACTCCGCCCCAGGTTCAGCTCCAGCAGGGCGTCCCTCTCCACAGGCAAGGTGTCACCCGATGCCGTGACAAGCTCGTATGGTCGGCTCTGCTTGCTCGTCAGCAAACCCTTCGCCACGTCAGGTCTGATGATGGTCACGGCTACTCCAATGTCCACCAGCACGCGGCACGGCTTCCCTCTCACCCAACCGTCCGCGATGTGGCTGTCATCCATTCGCCGGCTGACGGCGCGCAGTGTCACTCGAGGGGATGGTGGTAATGGCGCCGAAGTGCCCCTCTCCTCTCCGGGGCTTACTCGTTCTTCCGGCTGCCCTTCCTGGTGTGGGCAGTCTCTCTGCAGTTGCTCGGGCCGTCCGCACTCCCAGCACAGGCCACTAGGTGTTCGTCGGCGTCGCTCGGCTGGTCTTTTGTCTCCGGTGTAGCGGACACTCCTCGTTCTCGACGTCGGGATAGCTGTTACCTTTGCCGCCTCCATAGTTAATGCTACTGTCAGCGCCCCGTTAATGGTTTTATAATCGCCGAGGATTATGCGCTGACGAATCTCGGTATCTCGTACCCCGTCCACGAATGTGTAGGCAGCTTCCCGAGATATGAACTCTGGTGGGAGGTCGACCAGTGCCTTGCTTGCTAGCTGTTCAACTGCCAGGCGAACTCCTGCAGCGGCTCCCCCGGCAGCTGTGACCTTGCCTTTAGCTAGCTACGGTACGCTGCGTCTAAGCGGTCTTTTCCGAAACGATTCTCCAGAGCCTCCCAGAATTTCTTGGGCGCCACCGTTGTCTGCACCGCGTTTAGGACTTCCGCGGCCCGTCCCTGGAGACTGGTTGTTAACTGTGTGGCGTTCTCCTCTGGCGACCATTTGTTGCGCTTGGCCACTGTATCGAACTGGCGGCGGAAGACTTCAAACTTTGACGCGCCATCATTCTTGGGAGATTTGACGCGCGCAGATGTTTTGTCGCGTCCCGGCGCGTCGGCCTTCAAATCCTTCAGCCTCCTGCCGACGACGTCCTCTACTCTAGTGTTCAGGGACTTGACACTGCTGTCGGCATTTTCTTTCAAGTCGTTAACGCGGCTGGCCAGGTACTGGACGCGCTCCTCCACTTGGCCCATCTCCTTTTCCAGCTCCGTCACGTCATCCCTCACGACGGCCAACTGTTCTTCAACTTTGGCGGCGAGAGCCTCGTTCGCCACCTTCATTTTCGTGGTCAGTTCGGCCATCTTTACGGTAATTAACGTGGCCAAGTTGTTGTCTGCCGCTTCTGTTTTTTGCTGTTAACTCGCTCCTCTTCGCGGCCAAGTAGTTATTTGCCGTCTGCACTTGTTTCAATGCTGCGGCCAGGTTGTTATTTGACGCCTCCAATTTCTTTTCCTTTTTATCGGTGACGTTTTCATTTGCCGTCTTCATTTCCGAGTCAGTTCGGCCTTCATTTCCATCATCTTCTGCAAAATATTTTCCTATGCCGCGTCCATGGTTGTAATGTTCGGTGGTGTTGTCGTCCCGCTTCCTGACACCAGTGTGACTTTGTGGGCTCGTGAAATGAAAAGTCAAATTACAGAAACTCAACAATGTTCTTTATTTCCACCGACTAACATTTGAACACTTGCCAATTACACAGAATTACGTAATGCACGCTATTACAATTCACCAGTTCGTCCGTTACCGTTCCGATGCACGTACATAGTCTTCCCGTCCGTTCACTAGCTCGTCAAGCACTGACTGACTTAATTCACTCACTGCAGCCCTTTTTATAGGAATATCGATGTTTTCTCGAAACCTCTAGCTTCTATGAATCACCGCGAAGGTTCCAGATGGCAGTGAAAGGCGAAAGGAGGCGGCCATCGACAACTGACACTTCCCTAATCATCCCCTCACTTAGTGACAGAGACTAATGGGTGGGTGTGGTTTGGCTGCCTCTGGCCCCTTACTCAGCTCTCGTTAGGTTGTGCTTTCCGTTAATTGGGTGACAATATGTAACATCTCTTTCAGTACAGCGCTGTACTAACACTTCGTGTTTAAGACAGTACTACAACAAATGATCAGCTGCCGTCAGTATATATTTTTTGATATTCCAAAATAAAAATAAAAATTATAGGAATGTGAATAAATATACAGAAAGTTTTTCGCTCGCTCCCTCGCTCGCACGTGCTGGCTGGCCGGATTTTGCATCTTAGTGTTAAATGTTTCTATTGATTCAGTAATTTGTTATTGTGACAATTTTGTAAAAATCTTAACGTGTCTCATTTTTGTATTTAAAAGATTTTCTAGTAATGAATTTGGTGGAAAAAGCGTTTTTGAGCTGATACAAAAATATCAACAGCAGCTCCAGTTTGACATCTAATTTTTGTACAAAATGTGACTCCTCCTCTACATATTATATTTGATGCGGTACAGAAGTACAGAAGGCATTATTTAACGCTCAAATAAAGCCAACAAAGAATCCGGTATAAACCTGCAGTTCATATGTCCCAAGTGTTCCCTCCGACAACAGCGACACGCAGTGGTAGTTTCTCGTAACACGAAGTACACGTAGGAGCATACAGATGTCGCGGAGGTTGTAATTGTTATGTATATATCAATGTGTCTTGGTTATTAAGCATATTTTATAAAGCTTTAGGATAGTTAAGCCTTGTTTTGGCGCAGAAAGACAAAGACTTTAGTTTATTATACAAAGAAGTCTTACATTGTCAATTAAAGTTATTAAAGTTTTAAGTTACAACGATATACCAATTATAGGCAAATTATTAAAATACAAAATTAAAATATAATACATAATGAAAAATTTCAAAATAAGATGTAAGTAATGAAAAGTAGTATTCATTAAAAAAATATTTACAGACAGTAGACACTAAACCTTCAAGAACGTCTATAAACCGATAAGGATGTCGAAGAGGTAGACCTTTGACTATAGTCAAATACTTTAAAACTGGTCATTGTACGATGACTTTGAACTTCTGATTTATGTGCTTGGTCTACAGATAACAAAAAAACAACGACGACTACTCAGTAATTTGATAATTATTTATGGTCATTTACGACCTCTAACGTTAAGTCATATCGGACGGTAAATGAACTGGTGAATTGAGGCTGAAATGTGTCCAGGGTCCATAGAGCATAGAGTTACCCGACATTCGTCCTTCAGGATACGGAGAAAAAACTTATCCAGGTAACCCATCCTGACCGAGAATTGAACTTGGGACCTCTTGAACGTGAGGCAGACACGCTATCATCCACGCGACCGGGACGGGCTGTAATTTGATAAAACTAAAGGAATTGATCAATTAAGACAAATAACAGGGAATATCTACAAAGTGGTTCACTCCACGAAATAAAATATATCACACAAATAATAATAATAGATAATGGGGATTCAGGTGATCACAAAATATTTATTTGTAGTTGAATCTTGACTCAGAATTTTTGGATGAAGTACAATTCCTCCTCTACCTACTACGTATGATTGTAGTACAGAAAGTATTATTTTAACACATGATGAACTCAAAAGGGCAAGGGAGAGCTGGTACAATACTGCAGTTCAGATGTCACGAGTGTTCGCTGCAACCACAGCGGCACACGGTGGTAGTGTCATGAAACTCGAAGTAAACGTAGTATGGTACAGATGACGCACGTGGTGCAACTGTAATGTATTTATCAATATGTTACTTATTAAGAATATATTACAAAATATTTCAATGGTGATGCATTGGTTTGGTACAGAACATGTGGGTCATGTGGAATATAGCAAGCTGGAGCTATATTATATACAGAAGTCAATATATATACCGATAAGAGGTATTGTGTTTCGGAACAAAAGCCTGCAGTTGCTTGTATAGAAGTAACAAAATTAACCCACATTTTGTACCAATTCATTTCATTCGACGCTTGTCACTCGAATGCTCGGCATCGCCCGTCTCGAGTTCTTTCAGTGCAGTCCATTCGTCGAGAGAAGCAGCATTTAAGACCGGTTGCGCCAGTTCTTCAGGGCACGAGCACGTGGACTGTAAAACGCGTGCTCTGGAGTGTGCCCATAAAGGAAGCAGCAGCCCGGCGAAGTAGTGCATTCTCTCTGCTCAGCGTAGCCTGCGCAACAGCCTTCTTCTGCAGGCACAGCAGCGCCTGCCCTCTTCCAGCCAGCAGAGCCTTCTCCTGCACGGGCAAGCAGCAGCAGCCCAGCCAACCCTCTCCTAGCAGACTTGCTAGAGCTAACGCGGCGAGCAGCAACTCCAGAGTCCAGAGGAACACAGTACTTGGGACCGACAGACAGACAGACGAAACTGCAGGCCCACAAGGTCAAAGCCAAGGGTCCCGACTTAGGTTGGGACCTGGGGTCCGCCCCAATCGGCGCGTGTAACAGCGCTCGACCCTCTGTGGGGAGCCGGATGGCACCTGCTACAGACTCAGACAAGCCAAGTACCAGCCGCCAGGTAAGTCCTGACGAGATGACTAGTAGAACCTCTGCATCCTCATCCTCTTCCGGCCCACGGGTGAACCTCGTGAAGGCCAAGGCCCAGGCACAAAAGAAACAGAAGAAGGCCTCCCGCCTTCTTAACCAAGGGATAGCTGTCCCGATCTCTCCAGTCCCCAAACCAGTGAGCTCCAACACCATCACTCCCCTCCAGGGCGTCTCAACTCCCCCACCGGAGAGCGACACAGACGCCGAAGGTTTTGTCACCGTGCAGGGAAGGCACAAGAGGCCCTCCGGTTCGAAGCTGGAGGGTGCTGCTCCCGGCACCCCTGCAGTGCATGCGGACGCCAAGAGCTCCCGGACACAAAAGGCGGCCAGAATCCCGTCAATTGTGTCGGACCCGTTCCCCAACCACATAAAGGTTATGAGGGAACTGAGGGCCAAGCTCCAGGCTAGCTTCCAGGCCACCCGTTTTCCAAGTCGGGTGATCCTAAAGACCACGACCCCGGAGGACCATGAAGCCGCCAGGGGGGTGCTGCGCGAAGCGGGGATAGAATTCCACACGTTCTCGCTGCAGCGACCTAACCTGGTGCGCAGAGTCATCCGAGGTCTCGGATCTGACACCGACCCAGAGGACATAAAGGTGGGCCTGGCGGAAGAACACGGCATTACGCCGCGTACCGTGGTCCAGCTGACCAAGCAAGTCCGCGAGGAAGGCAAGGAGCCTGTAAGGACTCCCATGCCACTATTCCTCGTAATAGTGGAGAAGGAGGGCGAAGGTCTTCCAAAAATTGATGAGGTGTCCCACCTCTACAACACCAAGATCAGAATCGAACCGTACCATGGCAGAGAGGGGCCAGCCCAGTGCTACAGGTGCTTGGGCTTCCACCACTCGAGCCATGCGTGCGAGAGGAAGACCGCCTGCATACGATGTTCAGGCCCTCACCACGTCAACGAATGCCCGAACCCCAGAGAGGAGAAAAAGTGCGCCAACAGCCGAGAGGCCCACATAGGCATCTACGGCGGCTGTCCCGCTAGACTGCGAATAGTGCAGGCAAGACAGGGCAGGAACGCAAACAGGGAGCCAGCACAAGTTCGGCCTGGAGTCAGTTTTGCCCAGGCGCTGCGCAAGCAGGAACAGCTGCTGCAGCAGGCCGAGGCAAGCCAGATTCCGGCAGCGACCCAGCCAGTAAGCTCTGGAACTACCGCCAAACAATCACCAGCTGCATCTGCAGCAAAGCCACAGCGGCCTCCTCGCCAGAAGAAGGCCACCGCAGCCCGGCGGGAGAAACCGACGGCAACTGCGGCAGCAACGGCCGGGCAACCAGCCCAAGAACCTGCGGGGAGACAGAGCGGCCCTGCTGCCACTGCTCTCCCCCCTCCACCAGCTCCAGCTACAGTGGCTTCAACAGCCAATGAGGGAGAGGCACCCCTCGCTACAACACCTGCGCCGATTTGGGACACTGGCGTCTCAAACGAGGACTTAGCGGAGTTCCATGAGCTTTCTGCCTGGTTCGCCGAACTGATTCATCGCTCCCTCCCCATTCTGAGGCGCTGCAGGGAGCAACTGACAGATCCCCGCATCCCTGCTCTGCAAAAGCACAGCATTGTGCAACAGACTGCACGGCTCCTCTTCCCTGACTCCAGCTCGTAAATGGCGTTGAGAAGAACTCAGCGAACATTGAGAGCCGCGTTCTGGAACGCAAACGGAGTCCGGGAACAGAGACCGGGCATCTTGGAGTTTGTAAGTGACCACGGGATTGACCTCCTTATGGTATGCGAAACGCATCTGCATGCTGGTATACAATTTAACCTGCCAAGTTACGCCGTCCACCGAGCCGATATAGTCGGCCGGCGGGGCGGCGGTACAGCTATATTCATCAAAAATCACATCACCCATACTCCCATTACCATCTCCCCGCTTCAACACTTGGAGGCGACCGCCATAAGGCTCTCCTTGGGCGGTTCAGACCTAGTGCTTGTGGCGGTGTATGACCCGCCCCACCATCCCTTCTATGAAGCGGAGTACAGGGCACTCCTAAACCTAGACCACCGAGTGTGCATAGCCGGTGACTTCAATGCCAAACACCCAGGATGGAACAGCCGAACCCAGAATGATAGGGGAAGGAGCATCTACCGCTTCATCTGCGGAGGCCCAACCCTACATGCGCATGGCCCGCGGGGTCCAACGCACTTCCCGCCTCGTGGCAGGGCGGACGTCATAGATTTCGCAATCACCAAGAACATTCCATTTCATCTGGACCTCACGGCGGTGAATGCTCTGGATTCTGACCACAACCCAGTTGTGATCAGTTCAGACGTTACCGTCGCAGCTCTGGCAACGGCTGACTGGGTGGATGAAGTCGACTGGGATGCCGCCATTCTTCACATCCAAAACTCCGTGGAAGCCTGCCCTCGAATCGACTCTGTGGAGTCACTCGAGGCGGCAGCCAGGGAGTTCTCCACATCCATCCTCAACGCGGTACGTGCTCACACCCACCGCATCCCAATAGACACGCCAAACCCCACAGATATCCCAGGACCCATCAAACAACTCATAAGGGCTAAAAACGCCGTAAGAAAGCTGTGGCAGAGATTTCGCCATCCCAGGATAGGAGAAGTACACCAGAGGTTCAAATCCCTGGCAAGACGACTCCTAAGAGCACACCGCAAAGAGGCCTGGGAAAACATGTTAAGGCAAACCAATCTCCAGGAGAGAAAACCATGGCGAATAGTCCGTAGCCTGCGGAAAGACAAAACCGTACACCAGCATCCCCTACATAGCCCTAGAGGTCGACTCGTCTACGAGTCGAAAGAAAAGGCAGAGGCGCTAGCAGATTATCTGGAGGCTCAATTCCAACCCAGGGTAGAGCCAATGGACGATGACCATGCTGACCTCGTGGAACAGGTGGTGGAAGACTTCCTAGAAGCTCCGCCCCCTGACCACGAGGAGTTCCACATTCCCATCGTTACCCCTAGAGAGTTAGCGACCACGCTTAACTCTCTAAGAACCAACAAAGCACCTGGGCAGGACCGTGTGACAGCGGAAATGCTCAAGCACCTTCCACGAAGAGCCGTGATTCACTTAACCCGGATTTATAACGCGTGCCTATACATGCGCCACTTTCCAGCTATCTGGAAGGAGGCGCGCGTGGTGTGCGTTTTAAAGCCGGGGAAAAATCCGGTTTTTCCTTCCAGTTACCGATCAATCAGCCTTCTCCCAGTTTTATCGAAGGTATTCGAAAAACTGCTCCTCTCCCGGCTCCTTCCTCATCTGGAGGAAAGGGGCCTAATCCCGGAACACCAGTTTGGCTTCCGTTCTGGCCACTCCACGACCGAGCAGCTACTGCGGGTTGCCGAGAAGGCCTCCCTGGGTTTCCAGGAAAGGTCTAAAACGGTAGCAGTGCTGCTCGACGTGGAGAAGGCATTCGCCACTACCTGGCAGGAAGGACTCATTTACAAACTCCTGGAGCATGAAATTCCCCGTCCATACATTTCCTTGGTGGCCGGTTTCCTCGGAAACCGAAGCTTCCGAGTAAAGATGGAGGGGAAGCTGTCCACCGAGCGGCCCATTGGCGCTGGAGTACCGGAAGGCAGCGTGCTGTCGCCGGCGCTCTTCGCAGCTTACATGGCCGACATCCCAACTCATCACAACACCCAGACCTGTCAGTATGCGGACGATCTCATGATCTTCGCAGTCAATAGGAATACACGGTACAGCTTCCGGCAAATCCAAACCCAGCTCCGGGCAATTGGCGAATGGAGCGCAAAATGGCGAATGGCAATTAACCCGGAGAAGAGCTCTGCTATTCTCCTGGCGAAAACCATAGCCAACCGGTTGCAGCAGAACTTCGTTTTACGGCGCCGTCGAATCCCTTGGGTGCAAACGGCGAAGTATCTCGGGGTGACGCTGGACCGTAAGTTAACTTACGTTCCGCACGTCAAGGGCAAGGTCCAGCTGGGGCACGTCGCACTCCGGAGCCTATACCCTATCTTCAGATCAACCATGCCGATCCGTCTCAAACTCCAACTGTATCGGGCGATCATTCCGCCTATGATTCTGTACGGCTGTGAGATCTGGGGAACAGTGGCTAATACCACTTTCGTCAGACTCCAGACGCTGCAGAACAAGGCACTACGCATCATCTACGATACAGGATGGAGATTCCCGGCTCATATCCTACATGAGCACTCCCAGATCCCGTACATTGTCGATGTCATTCGCGAGAGGGCACGATCAATGTGCGAGAAAATCCAAATTCACCCCAACCCTTTAGTGAACTCCCTGGGAAGGTATGACCCGAGAGATCAAAGGCGCTTGCCGTCCTTCAGACTGCCGAGAGACGTCCTGGGCCCCCTTGGGTAACCCAAGGAAAACCCCAGATGTCTCTGGGAACAACTACTACGCCAAAGGACAAGCGCTACACAACCCGTATCCAAAACGGGGCAAAAAACTAATTCGTGTCTCCCAAAAAAGGGAGAACGATTAAGTACAGCTGCCCACGACAAAGAGGGGCAACCCATTCCAAACCTCTCCAAAATTTCAAACAGTAAACAAATTCAAACACCCCAGCAGAACATGGATCTACTAGTTCATTTCGCAGGTTAAGCCGCAAAGCGGCTAGGTACTGCGGCATATGACACCCGGACGGGGAAAGCCCCGCCCGACTAGGACTACCTCTGGACCTCTGGACATTTTGTAATTATCTTGCAATGAATTGTTGCGTTGTAGTACGATGTATATAGTGCGAATGTTTGTGATATAAAACCAATAAAACATTTCATATGAAGTAGCAAAATCCTCTCAAAATGAGTCGCTGAACTGGGTTCAAAGAGCTCTGTGCTTTTAGATCTATTTTTGATATCGTATTTTCAACCGGCTTCACGTCTATTACTAAAACATGTATTCATATAAAACATTAAATATTCTTCCGACAAACATCTAAAGTCTGGGAAATTTCCATTGATTTACCGACAGTACCATTCCTTAACATTATGTTTCGCTTTACTTTTACCAGTGATGTAGGCCGCTAAAGCGCGATGGAATTTATAAGCTAATATTTTGTTTTCTGTAATTTACGTCCTCCAACGTTGCCATATCGTACGATGAATGGAATGGGTAAAGAGATGCTCAAATGTGTCCAGGGTCAGTAGAGCTTAGTTACCCGACAAGTTACTAGACAGCTAAAAATGAATATTAAGAAAAAAAATTTCAAGCTACATTGTCAATCTTATATGAAACAGAAACTACATAACATACATTTCATTTTGATGATATTACAATTAAAAGTCTACGTCTACCTCATGGAATTTCATTAAGCCCTCTCTAGTATCAAATATGAAAGTTTTTAGTTTTACTTACGATTTATTATTATATTGTTGTAAAATACAAAATTAATGACTTCAACGCCAACGCCATGGCTCAGTGGTTAGACCGTTTGGCTCTCACCAAGGCGGCCCGGGTTCGTTCCCAGGTGACCGCAAAGTGAGATTTATGGTGGACAACACGGCGTTGGGGCGGGTTTTCCCCGGTTTTCCCCGCCGTCTCAATCCACCGGTGCTTCATCTTCATCTCATGTATCATCAGTGTCTCGCCTGTGGTGCCGTATATACTAAAAGTGGGCGTTAAGCACTACACACACATTAATGAATTCCAAACTTGTATTGGTAATTTCTGTTTATCAGGTTAAAGAGTTAATTTTCTAATTTGTTTTTAAACGTTTTTGGTTTGGCAAACTTAGGTTTTAATAACGAGAACATTATCTTTGTGGTTTTTGATTTTAGCTTTTGTTGGTCTTTAAACTAATACCTTACTTAGATATACATGTGCAACAATGGTAATAGATTTTGTCTAACTTTTACGGTTTATGAGTTCTGCGTAATAATCTAAAATGAAGTGAACTTCAGAGGACACTTTTATAAAATCTATTTTGTGCTTCTTATTTGTTACGAAAGTATTTTGAACATAGAGTAATTTAATTTAAAGTTATTAGGCTTATTTTTGACAGTATAAAAAGTTTCGAAAAAGTTTAATATTACATTAAATATTTTGAACATCTTCGTGTCTCATTCATGAAGATGCTGATCATAGAAATACACAAGTTTTGTGTTTAACATACTTTCGTGTGTAGTACAATCTATACAACGAATTTTCCTTAACTACTCCTCTACATACATTATACTTTTGTGGTAATGAACGTATTATTTTAACGCCAAAATGTTCCCCAAAGGCGATAACTGGTACAAACCTACAGTTCAAATGTCCCGTGTGTTTTATGGGTAGCTGCGACCACAGCGACACTCAGTGGCAGTTTCATGCAACACCAATTACATGTAGGGCGCACAGATGACGAGCATGTAAGTTTCTACTTCTTTAGAAGTATATTCCTCAATTTATTTGATTATATCGAGTTAAACTTTGGCAGAGATTGAATGTAGCTGTAAAGAAAATAAGATTCCAAAATAGAATTGAAGGTAAAGCAATTGTTCTAAGGTGCTGTTCGCCATGGACGTTTAACATATTGTTGCCGTTGAACATCTGAGATCTGAAAAAAAAGGAATATCCATTTAGTATTCGACAAAATTATAGATATTTGTAAATTCAGTCATGAACTCAGGAATATGTCCGAAAGAGTCAGATTTTGTTTATCCATTCTGATGATTAGTAATCTTCTGATGATATTCCAAGCAAAGTGAAGATATATATTACATTTATCATAAATATATCTTATAAAATTAATATTTCAAACAAAGGCTTGCAGCTATTTCTAATAAAGTTAAAACTTGCGGAAAAATTTCCCTTTATGGGGTAAATCTGCTATTATGGGATTTACTGGAATTCTTTGTGTACCATTCATGAACATAGTGAAGTTGCATACAAGTTTGATATTGTTTATTGGAGTGTGATAAAAATTTTACACTCACTTAAATCTTAATGTAAACTTTACTTGACTGCTGTCCAATTGATTTCCCAGCCGGCAGTCATTTGTCATTGATGATGTTTCAGTACAAATCTGACAGAGACACATGTGTTTTTCAGGGTGTGACTGTTATCACAAACAGCCACACGAACTCCTTTATTATCCTTTAGTGAACATATGAGTTTCTAAACCTGCGTTCCCGTTACTGCAATGCAGAATCAAAAGCGTATTTCCTGATTATTCTCCCCAAATATATTGTATAATATAGTTTAGGATACATGAGCTAGAGTTGTGAGAGGCAGTCTTATAAGACTACACCCTGGACCAGCATGTAACACTACGAACGCACAACGTCACAGTTGGTGTGAGGAAGTGGAACATAGACAATGGCCACTTCATTGGCAAATATTCTACTAGAGCTGAAAGAAATGAACACGGCTACAGACAACTTCTACGCAACAATGACTGCAATGAAAGCCGACTAAGGCTTTGCTGGCCATATGCTCGATTGCCAGGACTAACTTCTGTAGCGTCTCCCCTGACTGCTGTGACCTTTATTTTAGCCGGCTGCGGTACGGTGGAGCTAAGTGGTGATTTCCAAAGCGGTTCTCCAGGGCCTCCCGGAAGTCCTTGGGCGCCGTCGCTGTCTGGACAGCGTCCAGGACTTCTAGGCCCGTCCTTGGAGGCTGGCTATTAACTGTGTGGCCTCTTCCTCTGGTGACCAATTGTTGTGTTTAGTCACCGCGTCGAATTGACGGCGAAAGACTTCCAAATTTGTCGCACCGTGTCTTTAAGTTTTTTAAATCCTTTAACGGCCTGCCAACGATATCCTGTACCATGGCGTTCAGGGACTTTGTATTGGTATCGGCCTTTCCCTCCAGGTTAATTACGCGAAATGCAAGGTCTTCGACGTCTTTCACCATGGCGTTCAGGCACCTGGCGTTATTGTCGGCCTTTTCATCTAAATCGTTTAGGCGCTCGTCCACTTGACCCATACGTTTGCCCAGCTCCGCGAAGTCATCCCTTACGCCGGTCAACTACTCTTCCAACTTTGCGGCGAGGGGCTCGTTTGCCGCTTTCAGTTCCGCGGCCAGGTTGTCACTGGCCGCCTACGGCTTCCTGGTTAATTCGGTCTACATTTGTTCCATCTTCTCGGTGATGTAGTCGTTAGCCGTCTTCATCTTCTTCAGTTCTGTAGACAGGTTGTTTTAAGCTGCTTTCATTTCCGTGGTGAGTTCGGCCTTCATTTCCATCATCTTCTCCAAAGTATTTTCCAATGCATCCAAGACACAATGCTGACACCAGTTGTGACTTTGTGGGTTCCTGAAATTAAAGATCCAGGTTACAAACACAAAAAATTGTTCTTTATTTAAGTAGAAATTCGCTTCGTACGCATACACAATACAACATACAAGGTCAACAAACACAGCTGTTTACCCGCAGGCGTTCAATTACCGACTGACCTTCTTTGGCGGGCTGGCTGACTTTTCATAGTTTACTGACATTCCAGAAAATTCTCAAAAAATACAGAGCCGGCTAGAACAAAGATGAACTCTCGAGAATACCATCTCCTCTTCCCCCCGCCGTTTTGGCGAGCTCTTATCTACACATGGCACTGCGCATCCCTTTGAATGGCTTGACGCCTCGATGATCAATGGCCTGGCGAATCTATTAACGTACTCATAAAAATTATGTAATATTTACTTAAAATAAATCAAATGCTCCTTTCCCATACTCTGTATTAAATAAGAAAAGCAATTCTGTCAAATAAAATTTACTCGGATTGGCTCAGTATAAACCAAATATTACATAGAGACAAAAATGAAAATATATGTGACAGTAAGTATCTTGTAATTAAGACATAAAGCACGGTAAAATTAAACCTACAACGTAAATTGTCTAGCAAATGGCAGTTAAATAAAAGAGTATATAGTAGAAAAAATATATGAGTCAATTAAATGTAAATAAGCATCTAATATAACTTATTAATGTTCTTAAAGCTAAATAACAATACTGCGAAAAAGAGGAATTCATATGCTTTTACGAAATATATTAAAATGTATACTAAATAGATATAAAGTTCTTTCTGTAATAGATTTTTTATTTTAATGCTTTTTGCTCTAATAAAGTGACAAACGCTATGCATTTATAATTAAAACAAATAAAATAAATCTAGGATTGTATTACGCTATGACTCGTCGGCAAACCCTTCGCCACGTGAGGTCTGATGATGATCACGGCCGCCCCGGTGTCCAACAGCACGCGGCACGGCTTTCCTCTTACCCAGCCGTCCACGATGAGGTTGTCATCCATCCGACGGCTGACGGCGCGGATTGTCACTCGAGGGGATGGTGGTAATGGCGCCGACGTGCCCCTCTCCACGCCGGGACTTACTCGTTCTTCCAGCCGCTCTTCCTGGTGTGGGCAGTCTCTCTGCAAGTGCCCGGGCTGTCCACACCCCCAACACAGGCCACTAGATGTTCGCCGGCGTCCCTCAGCTGGTCTTCTGTCTCCGGCCTAGCGGACACTCCTCGTACTCGACGTCGGGATAGATGCTACCTTGGCCGCCTCCATCCTTAATGCCGCTGTAAGCGCCTCGTGGATGGTTTTATAATCGCCGAGCAAGAGGCGCTGACGAATATCCGTGTCCCGTACCCCGTCGACAAATTTGTAGGCGGCTTCCCGGGATACGAACTCCAGTGGCAGGTCAACCAAGGCCTTGCCACCTAGCTGCTCAATCGCTATGGCGAACTGCTGCAGCGTATCCCCCGGCTGCTGTGACCTTGCCTTTATTTGGCTGCGTTACGCTGCGGCTAACCAGTGGTTCCCGAAACGATTCTCCAGGGCCTCCCAGATGACGTTGGACGCCACCGTTGTCTGCAGGGCGTCTAGGAGTTCCGCGTCCGTCCCTGGAGGCTGGCTATTAACTGTGTGGCCTGCTCCTCCGGTGACCATCTGTTGTGCTTGGCCACTGTGTCGAACTGGCGGCCTAAAACCTCATATGTTGACGCGTCGTCATATTCCGGCGGTTTGACGCGCGCAGATGTTGTGTCGCGTCCCGGCGCGTCGGTCTTCAAATCCTTCAGTTTCCTGCCGACGACGTCCACTACTATGGCGTTCATTGACTTGACGCTGCTGTCGGCCTTTCGCTCGAGGTCTTCAACGCGGCTCGCCAGGTCCTCGACGCACTCGTCCACTTGGCCCATCCGCTTGCCCAGCTCCGTCACGTTATCCCTCACGCCGGCCAACTGTTCTTCAAGCTTCACGGCAAGGGCCTCGTCTGCCGCTTTCATCTCCGTGGCCAGGCTGTCGTTCGCTGCCCTCATTTCTGTGGTCAATTCGGCCATTTTTGCGGTCATTGTCGTGGCCAAGTTGTTATTTGCCGCTTCCGTCTTCGCTGTTATCTCCGCGGCAAGGTTGTTATTTGCCGCTTCCGTCTTCGCTGTTATTTCGGCCTTCAGTTCTTGCATCTTCTCGGCGATGTTGTCGATGGCCGTCCTCATTTCTTCCATTTTGTGTAAAATCTTTTCCAGTGCCGATTCCATGGCCGTTATCCCACTTCTGACGTCAGTTGTGACTTTGTGGGTTCGAGAAATAAAAAGTCCAGGTCACAAATACAAAAACTTGCACTTTATTTTCGTAGCAATACACTGTTCACAATTACAATTTGCCAGATAACCTAAAAACTGTATATTTTAAAAACACTTCGCTCAACTGAATGTCGCCTCCGTAACGATCGCTCCCGAAGTTTTCCGAATCTCCCCCGGCCATCATTTATTGATCGGCATCGCGAATCTGCCGCCAGGGTAACAATATAAATCAAATAACCGCGGACCTAAGACAAACCTCGAAACTTTACACACTTTCTACAGCTTTATACAGTGTTTTGAGCTCGTTTTGGTAGTTTCAACACAAATAGGAAACTGCATCTTACACTGCAATTACTGTATGAGTTAAAAACTGACATTATTTGTGACAGAAGTGAAAACCATCTACCTGATTCTTATCATGTTTTACATACTTTGTATAGTGAAAACATGAGTATGCTAAAGATTTAAATCCTATTGTGTAGATTTGCCATTTGGTGTTCCAATGCTATTGTCACCTGATGCATGTGATAGGCTGTTTCTTCAGGGGCGTGTTTAAAGGTGTACGCGAATGCACGCTAATGAATGAAAGTTTTTAAACTCCTTATACTTATTACTGCAGCTTTCTTATCTCAGTACGACGTTTTTGGAATAGACATTCAAAGTGATTGTTTTTTGTCATACACAACACTTATCCAGTGAGTTATCTACGCATCCTCTATAAACTGTAATACAAATCGTCCATTAGAAGACATTCAAAAAACGCGTCAC
Organism: Mantis religiosa; assembly: GCA_030765055.1. Taxonomy (NCBI): domain Eukaryota; kingdom Metazoa; phylum Arthropoda; class Insecta; order Mantodea; family Mantidae; genus Mantis; species Mantis religiosa. The sequence goes on from JAUKNK010000159.1 coordinate 275,189, forward strand.
ACATATGTTGCTTAACAAGAGCAAGAGGCAGGTGTCTCACCTGGTGTAATGTGTCTGTTATGTTGAATATTGAAGCTAATTTTTTGTGCTCGTGCCATGTTTGAAGATGCGATGATGTTGCACCACATTGTGGCACCATCTTGATGTAGGATGATTTGAGATGAAGGTGGATGCTGATTAATTTCTCACCTTTGTTGACGATCTTGAAGAAATCTAGAAGTTTCTCCGCCACCTCTGGATAATTAGGCGCATCTGCAATTGTTGAGCAATGAGATCTTTTTCTTTTCCCAGAGTAGTGGTAACGGGGCTGATAAATATAGCCATACAATTTTTAAAGAAGGAATAATACTTTTCTTGTTCAAAGATGGAAATTTAATTCCTCATAGACATTTCTAAATTCTTTGATACAATTCCAAATATTGTTAATGTAGTCTTCTTACAAACAGCGGTAGATTCCACGATGAACTATTTCTATTCTTGCGCACACGCTACTTATGCATTTTAGATTTTCACACAAAATTGTTTCTGCACACACTCGGAGAAATAAATACCCGTCTGACTCCTAAGACATTCATCAGCGGCAGAAAAAAATCTTTTAAACCATTTAACAATTTATGATATTACGTTGTCATGGTCACACCATTACCCACGTTACATTACTTCTTTAATTTGTTACAAATAATAGTCTCCTTGACTATTCCTAACAAAACATGAAATATCTAAAATAACTTCTATAATATTCAAGTGTTAATTTTTATCTTTGATTTTTCCCAGCTAAATTTGACGTCATCAATAGTTTCTCTGATGGAGCAGGTTAATATACGATTCCCCAAGCGGATTGCGATCGTATTTTGGTGTGCTGATAGCAACTTTGAAGCCTCCTTCTACCGGGAAATAGGTATACTCTTTGAGAGGTGGGTCATTGTTGTTGTAATTTTACGTCCTCCAACGCTAAGTCATATCGGATGGTGAATGAAATGGTTGATATGAGGCTCAAATGTGTCTGGGATTCATGGAGCTTAGAGATACCCGATATTTGTCTTTAAGGTTAAAAGAAAACTCTGGAAAAAGCCGTATCCAGGTAGTTCACCCTGACCGAGATTCGAACTCGGGACCTCTTGAACTTGTGGCAGACACGCTTACTTATACGCCGCCGAGGTGGGCAAAGCTGGGTCGCGCCCACGTAAAGCAAAGTTGCGCAATTTCGCGTGGTGCGTAATTTCGATAACCGTTGTAGTTTGTTTTAATGAATGTGAGCACTATAAATGACGGATAAATTCAAACAATATCTTGCGATTTGATGTGTCTCTGTCGAGATAAATCAGTTAATTTAATTGAACAAAGGAATGCCAAATTAATAACTGTATCAGCTTCAAAACAGTTTAGTAAACAAACAGATTCTTTGTGTCCTTTTAGCAGTGCATGTCGTATCGAATGATGAATGATTAAATTTGTCATCTCCGTAATTAAATTATTTCACTCGTTATGCAAAACCTCGCCCCTTTATAGATTTTCTTAATTTTTTTACCTAATTTCCACTTTCCCCTTCATCATCAATTTCCAAACTAAATCAATTCTGTTTATCGTATCAAAAGGTTCCTCAAAATCCGCAAACAACATATATACCGTTCCTCTCGATTTCCTGAGGTCTATGTCTATTATGCTCTTTACTAGCAACAATTATCCATTATCCGTTTTCTTTTTCTGAAACCTGCTTGAAAAGCAAACAGCTTACTCTCTCGTTCTGCTTAAATTCTTAGCCCTTCTGCTAATATTCCTGTGTATATTTTTCCTAATATAGATAACAGACTTATTCCCCTGTAGTTTTCTGGTACTTTATGATGCGGTTCAGCCCGTTTGAACCTGATTGAGCGGTCCATCGTACACTGAATACCTCATAAGTAGCTGGATGGAAGGACTGAGGGAATTTGTAGGAAAAGGTGTTTCACTCAATATAGCTCAGCATGATTCTTATCGTGGATCTCAGGGATGGGTAACGTAGGTCCTTACTATGGTCGGAATGAACAGAAACACCTTGTCCTGTACGGATGCAGATTTATTGGTCCTTTATGTGTTGCGTGCTCGCCACAGCCTGCGTCATCCGTAGTATGTAGCTGGCTACGTCGTTTCGCGTCTCGTTGTCTTGTAATCCTTTAAGTCCGGAAGCGCTGTAAGTTCATCACACGCGTATGGCGAGTGCCGTTCTGACCGCGAGAGTTACACGTGTAAGACGCCTGCCGGTCTGACTACGAGCCTGGTACGTATATGACGCGTGTCGGTCTGACGACGAGTGATTCTTCACCTAAACCTCCCACTTCAGCCATGTTAGTGTTTTCCTCCATTTACTCTGATTTTGGAACTTTTCGATGGTCATGTGCCTAATAACCTATTTCTGATTGGTCAAACGAAATTCGCGTGGGTTGGTTAATCGTACTACTTATTTATGCTACGGCACGGACGTTAAACGTCTGTTTATGTCTGTCTCGTCATTGTGAAGGTCACGACTGTTTTCATTTCTAAAGGTTTTGAGCCGAAGTGGGCCCCATCCCACCATCGCCATCCCTAGCCTCGGGCAATATTGGACAAAAGAATACAGCGTTGGGTTCCCGAGCCTATTAGAAAGTGAATGCCCCGTCTACATAGAGTTTCGCTCCTGTCGGTAGTTTTGTCTGATATGGTCAGTTTCAATTTGAACCTCCCGTCCCCTTATAAATAGGTACAATCATGCTTATTTTCCAGCTTTCTGGTTTCTCATCACTTTCCTTTATCTTGTTTCGCACCTTTGTCATTACTTCTCAGCCACTTTTTGTTTATCCATACACTTTCCAAAATCTCCCTGGTATAGCATCGAGTCCTACTGTCTTCTCCTTTTTACATATTGTAATTGTTAGTACACTTCTTACATTGTGGATTGCCTATCTAGATATTCATTTGCTATTTCTACTCTTCCCAAATCTCTTATTTCTAGTTTTAATTTTCTGCCCTCCCCTATCAGCTCCCTGAAATATTTCTGCCATTGATTTGCTTTAATCTCATTTTTTGCCTCCCCTTTCCTGACTACACCTCTTACTGCTTCCCATACTTTTCATCTTTTCCCTCTATAACTTCTTTTAACTTTTTCCCCACTTTTTCCTGACATTCTTTATTTTTTGCTTACAGTAACTTTTTATATCGCAATTTCCTAACCAACAGATGTTTTCTGTCAAGAGATGGCTGCCAAGAGTGATACATTTATAGTGCGTTCCTGAGGATCACCTGTTCAAGGCTCCTAAATATCCACTACCTGCACAGTGTAGTTAGGACGGGTAAAGGAGTAGCTACTTAAGGGTAGTCGGTTTCAAGCTATCCATTTTACTGATTTCGTATTTCATCTCATAATTCTTAGCTAACATTTACTTAGAGTTTAAACTGAATATAAAATTTCCCTTTAACTTTATTTTAATACGCTTTTTGTGTAAATATTTGAAAATACACCTTTAGAATGACAATGTTTGTATATTATAAACGTTTAATAATGTTAAAATGTGTAAATAGATGTTCAGGTGCAGGTACGCAGTATCGGGATGAAGTATTACAGATTTTATTTATTTGTGAGATATTGCAGCCCTTTATTGCCGAGGTCAATATAACTGCAAGTTATGAAGTTAAGGTAAAGAACAGTGCTCTCTTCATCTCCACAAAATTCACATATGCCTACCTCATTACTTCTCAACCCCTTTAGATATATTATTCCTATTCTCAACCATGCAATGCCTTCTCTTCCAGTTTTGCCACATTCATCTACATATTTCCCGTACACCATTCTGTCTTTAATTGCTTATCAAATTTAAAGGATTTCTTTTCATCTATACCTTCCCAAATCTCCTGTCTATCTATGTCTAGTACTCTGGTTCTCACTTCCTTCCAAAAACCACCATGATTTGACTCCTTGGCTCTCCATAAATGTCCCATGCCTATCTTCGATATCATTCTTTCCAATTCCGACCTGTTTGTGTTCTTACTGCTTTTCTGTTTCTTCATGCACAGATTCAATAATTCCCCTTTCTGCCCTATAATACACTTATAACAGAATTTCAGTGTTGTTTCTAATTTTATTCCCCTCCTTTTTGTATTACCCCAGTCTAATAATGTCACTCCTCTTCGTGACGATTTTGGCAACCCCATTAGTTCTTTCCAAAGCAGTCCATATATCTGGTCTAAATGTGTAGCTATCTCTGATGTGCCCCATTCCTTCACTGCATACATTGTTCTGAATTTTTTCTAATACATTCTTTCTAACCGTCTAACTGACATTTCCAGTTTATGTTTACATATTCTTACCCCTGACCTTGTCGCTCTGCCATTAGCTATATTTATTTTATTACTTATATTACTGTATTTATCACCATCATCATGGTCTCATCTGAATTTCTGGAAATTCCGGCGGATGTAGAATCGTTCGCTCTTCATTTTTCTAACGCTGCTTATATGACTTTATTGTTGCGAGAAGCAGGGCCCTTCAATGGAAATTAATTGTTCTTTCACACTGCCCGGGTGTTGGCTAAATTGTGGAAACGTAGAGTCAGACTGAAAAATTCAATGCCATGGCCACCATTTGAACCACGGATCTTCAGGTTTCCGTCCAGCCACTCTACCATTGAGCTACTATGGAAAACGTGTCGCTATGACACGTTTCCACAATTTAGCCAGCACACGGCCAGTGTGAAAGAACAATTAATGTTTTCCATTAACTGACCTAATAGAGGTTAACTATTGATCCCGGTCTTAAAGTATTTACATGTTGTAACTCGCCATTAAGGTAGTTCTCCCATGTGTTTATGAGAACTCCTAAGTGGTTTACCGGAAAAATACGACTCAGTTGGAGAATTTAATGTCATATCGGCACGTTGGCCATAGTAGCACAATGGTAGAGAGGCTGGACGGAAACCAGAAGATCGTTGGTTCAAATCCCGGCTATGGCATTAAGTTTTTCAGTCTGACTCTACGTTTCCACAGGGCCCTTAATGTCTAATGTGTAATGGATCTTGAGTTAATCCAATCAGACTTTGTTGTTACGAACCAGACATTCGTTAATTTGAGTCTAAATCGACTCTGTTGTAAGAAATAACACTTGAGCAGTTAATGTCCAATTACAGTTTAGGTACAGACTGCAGATGTTTCATACGGAGGGTAAAAAATACATTATTTCCTTTACTACTATCCTAATATGATTTATACCGTGGTAACACAAAATCAAGCACCAAGAGTAAATCACTCTGGTAGCTTCTCTATACTCTTGCGATCCTGATGACAAAATGACACCCTCATCATTCTAACTCATCATGCAATTGCGGTGCACTATATGGGGTTAGTCGGTGACCCCCATTAAATGAGTTTACTTGAAGCTAATCATCATAAGAGCACATTTTATTGAAATTCGAACTACCTATAGTATTAAAATAGAAACTGAACCCTGATATAAATAGGGAACTAAACATAACTAGTAATTTAATTCAAGAAATAGTGGAGATTCAAAACAAAAGTCAGGAATGTCTTAATGGAACGCAGCTTTATAATTTGAACCAACGTTGCTAACGTTTAAGTTTGGACTTGCTAATCAAAGTACGGAAGCTGTAAAACAGTAAATATGATATCGTGAGCCACAGGAATCGAAAACTTTGCAGAGAGAAGGAGAGATTGGTAGGGAGGGGAAAAAGCCGGAGAAACGAGAGAACAGAGACTGATGATGATTTTTAACTGTATGGACGTAGAGGAATAGTTAAAGAGAGAAAGAAAAGAACAGCCAAGTTATTGGATCTCTATATATTTCGTTCTTGGTATAAACGAAGAATTTTTACCACTTTACGACAAGTCGGTGAATATTAATTTACCATTTATATAATTAGGCGAGGATTCTTCGTCTTTTCCCATAGACGTGTTTCCAGCTTATCGCTTCAAATATGATGAAAATTTGTTATATTCAACTCTGCAGCGTTGTGCAGTAGGTGAGCTAAGTTTCATCTTATTTTCTCCGCATTTATACTCCGTCAATAGCTTCAGTAACTACGTAGCTGATCCTTCAATTCGGAACAATTTGATTTCGGAATTTTATTATGTACATAATGTCCTTTAGGGAGCTACATATTATATGAGACACTCGCACACATCAGCAGTTTCATTTATAGCTCCATAATCCTGAGATATTGCGTAATCGTCTTCTTAGAAACCGGTCGCCGTTTAGAGGAATTTGATTAGAAATGCTGTATGACCGGAAAACTGTCCTGATTAGGGAATAGAACTGAATATTTACTATTATTTCAATTGTCTTTCAGAATTTATAGTAACTTAGGACTATGGTATCCAAATATTACGTACACACACAACATTTACACGAACAGATACACCCATACCCTCCCAATGCAGGAGTCGAACTGCGGTCCTCTACGTTACAGACCACCAGTGGCAAACACTAGGGACCATGGCCACGAGAACCGCCTAACTCACCTTCAGGAACTACAAGCCACTAAGGCATCACCTCAGAATTTTATTTTCCCATAAATTAAAAGATTCGTGATATCAAAGGAGTACGAGTAAAGTGCAAAGAGCATTTTGTTTCTAAGTAGCTGAGACGTGCAAGTGCTCATATATCTTAAGGTCTGCGATTTAGTAAAGCCGAGTTTGCGAAATATGGCCGTGCTGCATTATATGCCATCCTCCAGCGCAGAGAAGAAGTAGCGCAGGTCCTTCAACATTTTTGCGAGAATAAAGTAGGCGTTGTACAGGTCCCCGACTTATCAGGATCGCAGGAATATAGAGAAGCTATAAGCGAGCAGTATTGAGCCTGGTTCACAGGGTGCGTTGCCATGGTATCAGCCAGATGTATTAGGATAGTGGCAAACAAGAGAATGTGCTTCGTTTAACCTTATTTGCTTGGAACTACTACAGGCTTTTTAACAAATTGTAATTACAATTGACTGCTACCACTGTTATTTTAACACAACAGAGTTGTGTTTTACTCAAATTAAAGAATATCTAGGGCATCACAACAAATTATCATGTTTGTTTGAATTAACACACAATGCATAAAACCTTAAACCTGCAAGAATGGAGGTTCTCACGATAATGAAACACACTGATAATGATTTTGAAGCAACAATTCACAACAGTGGTTTTAAAAATTCAATTACGGAGTACATATGCTCAAAAATATTTCAGTCTGTACATGATAACAACAACATAGATAGTTCAACTTTGATGCCTCTGTTCTGAATAAGTGACTATAAATGCTATTAATTAGAAATCAAATACAATTTTTAGACGCGCTCCAACACCTAAGTGAAGTTTAATTAAAATAGCATTGATTTGTATGCCATATATATATATATATATATATATATATATATATATATATATATATAATATTGTCACTATGCATTGCTTTGCTGCCAGCCCGTGCCTAGGCAAACGGCGAGAGAGAGAGAGAGGGAGAGAGAGAGGGAGAGAGAAAGAAGTTGGTAAAGAAAGTTGCCCAGCGTCAAGTGTGCTCGCGTCATCATTTTGAACGCTTGCCGAGAGGGAGAAAGAGCCAGTAACATGTTTGGATAGTTCCCTCTCCTTCGTCTGCGATTGTGTAAGGACGTGAAGTTTCGGCAAGTTGCAAGAAACGATGGTTCGGTTACAAATGCGTCGCGGCTGTTCGGACAGCTCAGTGATGCAGCGGAGCTACTAGTGAGTGAATAAAGCTGCAGTTGTCTATGGAGCTGTGAATTGAGTGTGCAGCGTAGTGGACGTGAGGCAGACGACTGTGAAAGTTGTGTTTGTTTATGTTACCTAATTGTGGTGCTGCAAAGGGCTGTACAAAACGAATTTTTACTGGCAATAAAGAGCATTTTGAATTTCTGCAAACTACTCTTTTAATTTTAAGAACCCACAAAGCCAGAAAATATATGTGTAACGCAATCCGATTTGGTTAGATTTTTTTATCCGGGTTGAAGTAAACATATGCCTATCACAGGTTTTATCTGTTGAAATGGTTCTGTTTGAAAAGTATCTACCTTCTTAACCGAAAGAATTATCGCCTGTCACCTATTTGTCTGCCTGGGTGGCTCAGCTGATAAGGTGCTGGCCTATGCATCTCAAGTGTGTATAAACGCGATACTACCTTTCATAAGACATTTTAGCATGTAAAAGAACCTCTTTATTGCCAATTTCTGACACATTGGTAACTTTCAAATGTTTCTAGTAATTTGCTGAGTGGTGAATTTATGAAAAAAAAATTCTTCTCCTCTTCTTTCCCTTAGAATCAAATTTGAATGATGATGGATGATTCACGCCAAACTCATATTTCTCATCCGCTAACGATTAACTGTTCTATCCTTGTTTAGGCCAAGTGCGTTTAACTGATAATAGAATTTTGAAACGATATTAAGCCCCTTGTAAGCCGCTTATACCTCATTCCTTCATACTACTATCTTACGAAACATTCTTTCACCCAGCATACCCTCTACTGAAATACAGCTTCCCACATACTCTCCCATATTTCCGGAAAGGTAAACTAACATCCAATATCTTCCCTTGACGTAATAATATACAGATATTCAAGTGTGAATATACGCGCTGACATATACAATATTAATCCTTTAATTTCGTATTGGATCATTTTACCGCAGTCCCAGGTCTCCAACAACTGAAAAGTGCACACGTAGAATTAAACTTATGTACCATATGTCAACAAAAACCAATTACAGTGCACCATATTAGCATGGTGGCATTGGTAGAACTTTCTTGGAAATGAATTCACTGTCACCGCTAAATGAAAAACGAATCACGTGATATTCAGTATTAACATTAACAAAGCCGATCATGGGTTACCCATTGCGAAGGTATCTTCTTGGAAAAAGCTTAGTGATATTGGTGCCTTTATTGGTTGCTAAGAGACCAGGATGACGAACTACCTTCTGTTGTACCCCCTTTGCTTTACACTCCTCTTGTAATTCTAGTTAGTTTAAGGTTAATTCTATCACTTGCACCTTAGCTTAAGACCTATAAAATCACAATATAATGGCAGCTTTAAGTGTAGTCTGTTCAATAAATAAATGACATTAATTGTTCATTTCGAATTATTGCCTCTAATTGATTACTTTTGTCGAAAATCAACACTTCCTTCTAACTCCTGTAACATTTAACTTGACGCTATAGTGCGTCAATATGAAGCTAGCGTCTTTTTATTTATCAGGTTCTAATAAATAAAAAAATTATATTCCGATATAACCTATTTTTTTTTTCTTACCGGAGCAAGAGTGATGTATGTATTGTTATTCCAGCTTCGTGGATTAGGGACGGATTGTTAACAAATACTGGCATTACACATACATTTTCACCTGCGTGTAAAGATTATGGAAGCCTGTCAACCACAATGAAGAATCTTTTCTTCTTGGTACTAGTGAGAAACGCTGGATTTTGTACCAAAACTCGGTCCTAACTCACTGAGAGCTGCCGGAAGCCTCATCTGAGCTTCCGTAGTTCTTCCAGAACTTCCTTTGCTTCACTTTCTGTAATATTTTTTCATTTAATTGAAATTTTTCTCTTTGGTTATTGTATGTTGTCGTATTTCTGTTTGTTGTCTCTTTATACTCTCTCATTTTCAAAGCACACCAATGTGTGAGGTGAGACTCGTTGCCACAATTCCATGTGCGCGAAACACAAACTCTAGCCAATTAGCTAGCGCGGCCATGAAGAGTTGCTATAGGCTATATCAGGGGTCCATTCCCGTCGCACTTTTGTAAGGCAATGTGTCAATTGTGGCATTGTGACCAATAAATAATCTGGCCCAAAAACAAAACACCACATTTCCTATAGGATTACTGAGGTTAATCCTCAATATATAACTGTTGCTGAAATCAAGACTGTCACACTTCGACGTTAGCACATGACTACCAGCGAAGTACTAAGGAAGTATAAGACACATTTCATTCTCATACCATCCGTGCTAAGCTGCGTAATACTTATGTGAAAGAGCGCAGCCAAAAGTACAATGAGTTTCAGCATGTTTCAGGATAGCAGCTATGCAAATTTCCGCACAATCTGCCAGGAATTGTTAATTCACAACGAGCCTGAAAGCACATCTTAAAAATAAAAAAGAAATGATATGTAGGGAAACGACTAAGACGAAATCGCTCAATGCAGGTGTACAGCCCAGCATTCGGTTGAGTGGCATTACCATAAACCGAAATTTTGACACGCGCTGAACGGTGTTCGACGCAGCGACCTCACGAACATCAGTTTCACACTACCCACATATTGTGCAACACATGAGCACGTTAGCATCACATGGAAATTTATTGATAATGAATTCAGAAGTCTTGCTAAATGGAGAAGCCCGTGGTATTTAAGTTTGAACAGAGTGGAGCTTGCGCTTTTCAATGTGAAGGTATTGATTCGAAACAGCTTGCCTGTGATTGGTGTCCTAATCGGTTGCCATGACATCAGGATGACGTATTAACTTCCTTAACCCGTCCCGTTTACACTGCTGCTGTCAACTTATCTACATTGTGGCTAAATAAACTATTTAAAAAGTAGAATTTAGCCATATAAAATCATAACAGGATTACAGCCTGAAGTCTAGTCTATTTAGTAATACATAAACAGACATTTCACTTCAATTTGCGGCTGCCTCGACGAAGGGCCATTGATCTAAACAGAAAGTATATATCAACACCTCCTATTTCCTCCTACTATCGGAGCAGTGGCCATGGAAGTAACACTAACATCTGCTTACTTTTGAGATGTAAAATGACAAGACATTTCTACTGTATTAATATGTACTACTTCCCTTAAGCGCCAATGCAGGAAAGAACTATGAATCATTATTCCAGGTTCATGGTTTATCGAGGGCTCACTAACATGTTTTGGCATTATATGTAAAAGTTATCTTCTGTACAGTTTTCCAAGGCGGCCCCGGTTCGATCCCAGGCGACCGCAAAGTGAAATTTGTGGTGGACAACACAGCGTTGGGGCGGGTTTTCTCCGGGACCTCCAGTTTCCCCCGCCATCTCATTCCACCGGTGCTCCATCTTCATCTCATGTATCATCAGTGTTACCACCTGCGGTGCCGTATGTAGTAATAGCGGGCGTTAAACACTACACGTTTCATTTCAATGTACAATTTTCAAACAATCTTGCAATATTTGCTTTTTGTAACACAAGAATGCCGCTAGATTTTGCACTATTTTTCGTATAGGGAAACGCTCGATGTCAGTAAGACTTTTTGTTGCATGAGAAACAAAACAATATAATTCCTACAGCAGTATTTAAGTTGACTGCAGATAGCGACCAGACAACAAGGGAAACATATGTGAAATTGCATTCTTATACAAATGTGGAAGGCTGCACAGATGTGGACATTTGCGAGATCATTCGCACAGAACACTATGAAGTAAGGAACTCAACACAAACGGAGATTCCAGATTTACTGTGGCTAACACTATCCAAGAAACTGCGGTAACGTGAGGAAGTCCAGGTGATGCGCTGAAGTCTTAAACAGGTACTGGGACTTCATCCTGGACACGTTGCGCAGTCACAAATACTCTACTACCTATAACCTGAGGACAGAACTATATACATCCCCGTTCTGAGCCAAGAACGGTATTTACAATGTGCAAGCACTAGCACCATCTGTCCTACACCGCGACAACATAACGAGTCAAAAGGCACATCTCAAAAATGAAAAAGAGATGGTTATATAGGGAAACGACAGCGAGGAAAGCGTTCAACGGAGGTAAGCACCCCAGCATTCGGTTAAATTTTACATTGCTAACAACCGAAATCAGAGTGCACGGTGAAAGGTGATAGAAGCACCAGGAAGCAGTTTCACACGATACAGCATTGCCACTTCGTTTGGTCTCTGATTTTGAAAGGTTTACTTGTGTTCAATATAGTACATCGTTTTTTAAAGCAAGACATAAGCAATGTTCAATGCGCGTTACCAATTACGCAAAAGTACCACAGCGTGACAAAATCATGCTGTTCTCGCTAGCCTCTTTAGTATGAGGGGGTTGAAAGTTTGCCTTTACCTATGTACACTAGACTAACCTTTATATAAATAGTGGTATATAACCTATAATTTTAGCCTTTCAAAGTTAACTGCAAGTGCTAAAACATTTTGATATTCACCATAAGGCGAAAACGTGCCGTCTGCAGAGGAAAACTAAATTCAGAAGTATTAAGATTGCGGAAATAACTAGAAGATGGTAATTCTGTTGTTACATGACGTCCTGCCGTCAGCGTGAAAGTTGGATTAGGGCAGAAGCAATAGGTGGTATTGTTTTGTTGTACTTTCGTAGGGAATCCTCAATATGTTTGTAAACTAATGAAACCTTCATCTAAACAGTGATAAAATACGTTTACTTTTAGCCTTTCACACTTCACAGCAACTGTTAGAACATTATTGCATTCAACACAAAGCGGAAACGTACAGTCACCAGCAGGAGACTGAATTTAGTGTATTAGGATTGCACAACTACCTAGAAGGTACAAATTCTCTTATTACCTCCTGATGTATATGACGTACTGATCTCTCGATGAATTCTATTAGGGCAGGAGGAATACGAGGAGATATTGTAACGTAGATATTTCAGCCATTTTGGGAAAGTAAAGTAGGCTATATTTCGGGCTGTACAGGTGTCTCTTACTTATCAGGACCGCAGAAATATAGTGAAGCTAAGAGCGTGCTTTATTCATCGTGCTTGACAGGTTGCGTTGCCATGGTTTCAGTCGGTTGGATTAGCATAGTAGGAAACAAGAGAAGGTGTTTCCTTTAACATCTGAGATTACACCGGGATTGTTACCAAACAGTAATTAAACTTGGCTGTAACCACTGTTATTTTAACACAACAGATTTGATTTTGACTCAAATTAACAATATGTAGCGCGTAACAACAAAGTATCACTTGTGTTTGTATTACCACATGGGATATAACGGCTTAAACTTGGAAAAATTATGTTTATCACGATAAGGAAACACATTCCCAATGATCTTAAAGGAACAATTATTGATAGCATCAGCGCTTTTTAAACTGCCGCTAAGGAGAACATATGCTCAAAACCATTTTATTCTGTACAAGATAAGAGAGTATATTGATAGTTCAACTTATAAAAATTTTTTATAATCCAGTTTTCCTTTCATGTTTCCTTCTTTGCCACTTTATTTAATTCAGGCTAACATCATTACAGTTAAACCCACCATCAGTCTTTTTTCTCTTTGCCTCCCGCCATCTACCTCTCTCTCCCTCTCTCTCTCTACGATTTGGTTTCATTCTCTCCCGAATATCATAGTGTCACCCAATTAGCGGAAAGCACAACCAACGACAGCTGAGTAAGGGGCCAGAGGCAGCCAACCACACCCTCTCATTAGTCTCTCTCACTAACTGCGGGGGATGATTAGGGAAATGTCACTTGTCGCTGGCCGCCCATTTGCCCCCTTCTACTGCCATCTGGCGTTAATACATTGAAACCAGAGACTTCTAGAAGAGGTGCTATTCCTATAAAAAGGGCTGCAGTGAGTGAATTGAGTCAATCAGTCAGTGCTTGACGTGCTAGCGAACGGACGAGAAGACTGTGTACGTGCATCGGAATGGTAACGGACGAACTGGTGAATCGTAATTGTGTGCACTACGGAATTCTGTGTAATTGGAAAGTGTCCAACTGTAAGTCGGTGGAAATTAAGAACATTGTCGAGTTTGTGTAATTGGACTTTTCATTTTACAAAGTCACAATATTTACTGATGTATGATTAGGCGCTTTTCAATATTATGCACAAACCTACAGGTCTGCAATTTTGTTTCAAAGCGCTATAGCTGAAACAGAAGTCCTTAAGCCATTTTGCCGTAGTACTATCACATTATAATCTCTTCTATCATTTACATATGAATTACTCTCTCTTCTTGATTGCTTTCCCATTGAAAACTTAACGCTTATCTAACCAAAGTGAATGTATTCTACCTATGACAAAAAAAAATCAAATTTATGGTGCAGGCATGTTTTGGAATGGAGAGAGGTGATATTTTTTAGGAATATTTGTGTCTAGACTACCAAAGTTTAAAGTTGTACCGTTAGAACCTTCCTGCATTCAACACAAGGCAAAATATGGAAAGTTAGCACCCCAACATTGAAGTCATCGTATTAGAATTGCAAAAATAAATAGATTGTGGAAATTCCGTTGTGACATCCTGTTGTACAGCAGCTTACTAAATCTAGAAATCGATGCAAATTTGACCTCCAATATTGTGGCACAGTATATTAATGATATGAGGCTGTGTACTAATGTACGTAAAAGTGAATTATTTCTATTTGATTTTAGGAGACGTCCTTTAGACCCTCAGCTTAATATAGGCAATGGTCTAGTCCAGTGTGTAAAAGGTGTAAACATTTTAGGTTTACTCCATGATGACAAGTTAACTTGGAACAACCAGATTGAAAAAACTAGAAAGTAAATTAAGATCAGGACTTTTTGTTTTGCGATATTTAGCCAATTTTCTCTCGGTAGATACTTCTAAGTTAGTATATTTTGCATTAATATATTCATACATCTCTAATGGCATCGAGCTGTGGGGACACACTTCCTAATTGAAATTTAACAGAAACTTTCTCCTACACAAAATAGCTATCAGATACCTGGTAAAAATAACACGTACGAGTTCATGCAGGCCGTATTTTAAAAACATACTTACTGTTCTCTACATATTTATTCTGCGAACAATACTTCATGTACATAACAAGAATATAACCTCCACAAATTCTGATGACCACACATATGAAACAGGGCGAAGGAATAACTAATAGTTAAATGACACTAGCTAAAACTTTTTGAACATAAGCCCCGATACTGTGGTCCAAAATTACTTAATAAGCTTCCGCAAAGCCTAAACAATACTGTGTCGGGTGCTAAGTTTAAACGCAAACTGACTAAATTCTTGTTAAGCAGCGCCTATTACAGTATAGATGAATATTTTGATGATAACTTCGATGACTTTGAATAATTATATTTTGCATATATATATCTGTGTGTGTGAGTGTGTGTGTGTGTGTGTGTGTGTGTGTGTGTGTGTGTGTGTGTGTGTGTGTGTGTGTGTGTTTTAAATATTTATTAACAGCATGCCCCATTGCAAGTAATACGACATACTTTGTATTCTTTGGTATTCAATTTGTTTCTTGATTCGGTCTTTTTTATGTCCTTATAGTTTCTATTAATGTTCTTGTAACCATTGTTGATATCACTTTCACTGTCACGACTCTAACTCTTTGTTTTTACGATGCACTGCATTTCACTTCACATCACAGTCCTAATGAGTTGCAGTGTTGTTGGAAGTCTCTCAGATATTTGGATACAAGATGTTATATAGTCGCTGGCCAGCTTCCTCCATTTTTCCTGTCTTCTCCTAATGTGTTTCTTTGTTGTAGTACTTCTGGGCATTCCTATATTATGTGATGTACTATTGGGGGTTCTGTGTTTCATGAATATGTAGGGTTATCTGCGATGTGGAGTCTGTGTTTGTATGAATTGGTTTTTCCATGTCCTGTAGTTAGAACTGTAAAAGATGGCGTGAGTGACAGATTCACCTTGAGTCTCTCTCTCTAATGGAGGGCAAGAAAGTCTTTGTTATTGCTCCTATAGTTGATTTGTTCCATTTGTTCTGCCAATCCTGTATTAGCTTTTCTCTAATCTCTGCTTCGATTGTAGATTTTGGTATCCTGTTATGAACTGTTTCTATTTCTGTTTCTTCTCCTGCTTGCTTTGCTAATTTGACTGCTAGTTCATTTCCAGGGATGTCGATGTGTGCTTTTACCCACTTGAAGTATATTTTCCAGTTTTGTTGACTAAGTTCTGCTATAACACTGTGTATATCTATTGTTATGGAATTATGTTTCTTGTTGTTCACGAGAAGTGACAGTGTTACTTGACTGTCAGTATGGACAGTAACTGTGTTCTCTAGTTCTGCCACCATAAGTTTATTGATTTCTGCTATAGCTTTTAGGATTGCTATATGTCCGGCTTGATTACTAGAGAAATTTTGGTTCACTTGAACTTTAGTAATTTGATAAAGTTTAGTAATTTGATAAGGGTGGGAGATGGTATAGAGCCTTCGGGGACTACGCCTCTCACTGGTCTGAGTGCTAACGCTTTCCCTGCAACTGAGACTTTCACTGTGCGGTGTCGCAAGAAGCTGTTTAGAATGTTGATAATATGTGTTGGGAGCCTTAGTTGGCTCAATTTATACAGTATCTCGGCATACCACGTCGTAGAGAAAGCCTTCTCGACATTCAACGAAACCGCAGCAGTGAAGGCGCCTTCCTGGAAGCCCACTCGCCACTCGTCTCCAATACTCGCAGTAACTGCTGAACTATCGAGTGCCCAGGACCAAATCTAAACTGATGGTTGCGTATGGCTTAAATGTCACAGAATGTGGGACAATCGGATGAGAAGCAAACTTTCTTAAACTATCGAGAGGTTGGAAAGGAGGCTGAAGGAGTGTTAGCTGGAAGGGTGCACCGGATTCTTCCCAGGTTTCAATATGCACATCACCCGGGCCTCCCTCCACTCTCGTGTAAAGTACCCAAGGGTGAGGCACATATTGAAAAACCAGGTTAAGAAGAGAACCGCGTTTAAGGAAAGATGGCGGAGCATGAGGAGTGTCAGCCCATCAGGACCCGCCACCATTTTTGGTTTGAGACGCTGGAATGCGCCTTGTACTTCACATGGGACGGATGGTTGGGAGTCTTTAGGCGTCCTCAGTAGGAAGACACAGGAGCTGGCGCCGACGCACCACCTGGGGCCCCGGGTGGAAGACTTACTGGAGAGGGTGGCCTTAATCACTATTATGTTTGCACAATATTAACAACTATGAAGCAGTGTACTGATATTGATAAATGAGTTACGCAAAACGTTGTCAGGAATCGATGTAAATTTTACAGTAATAAACCAGTGTATTGAAGACATCTCATTTGGGGTGGCCTGAGTGGTATTATAACAAATGTTCAATTTGTTTTACAAATTGTGTACAACTATGTACACATCTTACTAACTGGTGGTATAAGAATAAATATATAACTGAAACTGTTTAAATTTGTTATAAATAAATTAGCTCTAACAAACTTTCGCTCTGAAGCACAATATTTGTTGCTTGTTTATATTGATTTATGTATGCAACACGGCTCAAGTTTATTATCCTTGATATATATAATTACCTTTCAACACGAAGGAATCATACTAAATTTGCAGGAAATGTCCTAAGAAGTCGTTTTCATTATGAATCACTTTACATAACTGTACACAGTAAGAGATAAACAAAGACTAACTACACATATGACCTAGATCTTGTTATAAAACACAATTTATGTCTCATACAATTTATTTTGTAGATTCAACAATTTCGGATTTACACTTTGCTATATTTCATAATTTCCCAATAGTTATATTTTTTAAAGTTGACAAGTCATTATTACTTTCTATTATGGACTTACTCGAGTTATAAAGTATTGTAGTGAGTGAGTGTGTGGTGTTTTAGGGCCCGTCGACAACCAGGTCATTTGGGCCCGTAAAGTATTTTATTATCGTCCAATAATTCAATATCGATGTTTAAGTAGCAACACAAGTTTTGAAGTCCCCAGAACTAGAACGTATTTACAATTATATCCCATTCTTGCAGGAAATGTAGAGGAGCAATTTCGATTTAAGAAAGCTATGAGAAAACTATATGAATGTATGAATGAGATTGTTTATTTTCTGTTGGAGATACAAAGAGTAGGAAATTTCAAACCATCCCCTAGTTAATCACTTTTAAAACATTTGACGGTCACTTAAAGTCTATTGTCTTTTGTCTCTTCACGACATTATAGACAGAAATGTTACTGTAATATATCTAAAGTTTGTATATTGATATAAAGTATCCATTAATTATCTAACTTGAATCTAAAAACAATAAAGAATCAATTCTTATGTGAAGTATGTTTAATGTGACGACTAATGCCAGGTAAATCCTGAAGAGGCGCTGCTGTCAGCTATGTTAAACCTATTTATAAATGTTGCTCTTCCGCTTCTCCTTCCTTGTGTAACATTATAGAAAATGCTAGAACAGTAAAAAATATTTACTGAAAATAAAAACATTGCACCATTTTTAAACTTCAATTAATCTTTTATACGAATAAGTGTGAATAAGGACAGAGACATGCAACATAACTCGAACAAAATTGATGAACTTGTCAAATACATGTGGGTGTTGGTACTACTGCAGTCGGGAGTAGACACTCAGCCTCAATCTGAACATTGTTCTACCATGAGGAAGTGCTCAGGTTTATTTAAATCCTCTTACTTTGACCAACATTCAGATGTACTGTCATTTGTCTCTGAAAAGACTTCACAGAGAGACTGCTTGAGACTTGCTGTTTTAAATTGCTTTGAGAAGTTGTTTCTTCTTTGTCAACAATGTGCTAGAGATGGTCATTTATATTATCTGTACAGTTAATTACTTGAGAGGTGTTGCATTGCGGGCAGTGTCTGAACCTTTAAGACCGTTGAGGCTAAGCAATGTTTTATTTGTTTTAATTCTCGAGGTGAAGTCATAAAAATGAGTTCTCTCTGTTTATTTGAATCACTTTATTTTCAGGTTTGACGTCATTTGCCGTATTTGTTTATTCTCCGGTTACAGACAGAAAGCTCAATGTGAGTGAGCACGGCTTGTACTTGTATTTGTCACGTATCGCAGTTGTTTTTCATTACAGGTTTGACATGACAAACACCGGTATTTGTAGCCATGTTTACCCTCACAATATTTTATACTGCTTTTGTTACACGTATTTTACACTTTTTACAAACTGGGGACGTGGTGGACCACTAAGCTGTTGTATTTATTCAGTAATTAATTGTGTACTGCTCTGAATTAAATGTATAAAAGAGATACAAGGTCCATGGTGAGGTGAGGCTAAGATTTTTAGAATGTACAACCTGATAACATAAAACACCTGTCAATTGTTCACTACAGAACAGGTTACACAACAGCAAAAAACTGAGTCCCTGAGAGTGTACAATGTCTTTAGTAGACAACAAGTTCTCTCCTTAACGCAATAAACAATGGATAACTGACGTAACGCTCTTGTTCGATATAATTCATTTTAAATATTTTTGCAGTCGAGAAACAACTTCTGATATAATACAGCTTTAACTATTTTATTTGTTATTTGATTCTTAACCGAGACATGGAAGTATTTATAATTTTCCTTCATTAAAAGCATAAAATTGTGTACTTGCAGAATACTCTTTGATACATTGTTTTAATCTCGGTATTCAGTGCCAAAAATTACATCAAAACTTAAAAATTTTGATTATATTTTCAGCGCGTTCTCTAAAGGTTAAATCAAATTTTCAATTAGGGTTGATGAGACTAATGTGAGATGCAGACTCAAGACACGTATTGTTTGTATACCTATGATTTAATTAAATTTTACAGGTATACACAGATATATTGTACTTGCTTTCAAATATGTTAATATCCGCTACTAAATAAAAATGTTTAGAAAGTGTCAAATGAAGTCACAACTATATAAACAACTTTTGTGTTTAGCTCATAAGGAAATTAGTCGAATCTTTCCAATGGTAGCTGTTTAATTGTATTTATATCACAACCATCTATAGATATTCAGAAATACGAGATGATTGAATCAAAAATGGTCAAACTGATCTCAATTAAAATGAAGATAAACAAAATTCTCTCATTCATTGAGAAAATGTCCTTATTTTGTTGCTGATGTATAACTTTCTGTAGGCTTTCGTTCTGAAGCACAATAAATTCTGTCACTTTATATTGATTTGTATATTAAATATAACTCGAAATTACTATCATTCACATTAAGCACGTCTTCTACTTCAAAACAGAACTTCATGTGTCCTTAAGTTCTGTAAGACATTTGTAATAACTAAGATAGTTTGACAAAATAATAGCGATTATAGCTTGCGCGCCATCTACTGACGTCGACCTGCACTTAGTGTTTCACAACACCGCCACCGTGTGCCGCTGTGATCCCAGTCACTCTTTAAGCAGACGGAACATTTGTGTTGTAGGTCTGTTTCTGGAAGTTTCTTCCCTTTTTTCTTCTTTGGCGTTAAATTAATACTTTTTGTACCAGGAATATGCGTACAAGGAGGATCGTATTATATTCGCAAACTAAATGCCGAGGTTGCTATGTAAAATATATTCTGGTATCATCTGCAGCTAAAATGAACCAAAAGGTCGGTTGAATATTAAACTGTGCATATTTTCAACTTTTTAAGGTGGCACTCGAAACTTTTCAAGAAAAGCTCATAATAAATCACCATTAAGTAAATGCAACTTTGGAGTTCTAAAAATCACTTTGAGTGACTTTAGTTGAGATATGTTATTATGATTGATGTTATGATTAATGAAGTGCACATTGAAATAATGTCCTCAGAAGATCTCTTCATCCTCAATGATTCTGTATAACTGGTAAACTGTAAGAGAAGATCTAATAATATTGCTAAACATTTAAATATTAAGAAATAAAGTAAATTACGAAGGAAGAACAAAACCCAAATTTAGTTTAAAACGTGAATTAGTAAATATCTTACTAAATCAAATACAGTCTAAAGTGTAACAATGAACTGAGGTCGGAGTTGCTATAGCCGCAGGTAATCTCTGCTAATAAAGCCAATACTGAAATTAAACATTTATTATACAATCTAAATAATAAATATAATTTTATTTTACAGCATTCAAAAGCTACATCTCCTACTTGAGTTAATATTCCGACATTATAATATTTTGATAATAAATAACTAAACAATTAAGTGTAACCTCTCCATATATATAACATAAAGACAAATAATAACATAAAGATATATAAAAATTACCTAACGCTACAAATTAATACAAACCTAACAAATATAAAGGTAATCAATGTAATATTAATAACAAATACTCAGGACAAATAAACAGATAAATAAACAGTTGAAGTGTTACTTGACGTAAACATACTAATGTTAACCCCTGACAGTCTAATAGACAATTCGTATCTTACAAATTACAATTTTACAACAAACTTATATGAAGCAATACAAAACAATTTAGCTCTAGGTTTTATGGTTATAATATAATTACATCTTATCTAATTTAATCTTAAAATTATAAATATTTAACGCAAATAAACTAATATGTAAACCCTTAAGTATAACTCATCCTTTAACTAAAACCTCAGCCAATATCTTACATTTTAAGTCCGTCAATCATAAAACATTAAGCTGGCTGGCGTCTTCTCAGTTGTGTCGTGTGTTGACGAGCGGTAAGCCAGCAAAAACAGTGGCACCTTGACGTCCCAGTCTCGCTGATGGCTGGCCACGACGTTCCTCAGGTGTTCCTCTAAGGACTTCATGTAACCTTCGACCATGCCATCCGACTGGGGATTAAGAGGCATCGTGCGGGTCTTGTTCACCCCAAGCTTTTGTAGTGCCTCCTTCATAAGCTTGGACTCAAAGTTGGTACCCTCGTCACTGTGTAGCTTTAACGGTACCCCAAATCGACAGAACATTTGCTCCACGAGGGAGTCTGTGATTGTCTTTGCCTCTTGGTTTGGGATGGCATACACCTCCGGCCACTTGGTGAAGTAGTCCACGACCAACACTAGCGAAATGTTGCCTCGGTGGGAATCTATAAACAGTCCCGCAATTTCGACGGTGATCCGTTCGAATGGCGCACCGACGCTGTACCGCTGCATGCGAACCCGGCTCCTAGTCTGGGGGCCAAGACTCGCCGCGCACACGTGACACTGACGGCAAAATTTCTCAGCCTCTGCTCGGAGTCTCAGCCAGCAGTAGCGCTGCCGTAGTTTGTCATTCGTTGGGTTCGCTCCCAGGTGTCCTCCCGAAGTACCGGCGTACACTTCCTCCAAGACTTCCGGGACCTTACTCCGGGGAAGTACCAACTGTTCTCTCTGCGCCTTTCCATCGGGTGACTCCCATACCTGGAACAGCACGCCATCTCTGGTCTTCAACGAGTCCGATTGGGCCCAGTACGACTTATAGGTGGCAATCCTCGGTGCGATGTCCTCCCAGGTTGGTCTCGTCCCTGCCTCCACTTCCCTCAAGAGTGACCCCTACTCTGCGTCCGTCAGCTGCTCCCTCCTCAGGCCTGCGCTATCGCAGCCGCCCGCAGGCACTGCCACATCTACTAGTACTGCTGTGGCAAGCTCCTTCTCTTCCACTCTTGTGCACTGGCCGCACTCTTCTGCACAGGGTCTTTGGGATATGGCGTCACCGGTACCGTGGCTCTTCACTCTAAGATGTTGTGAGGTGAAGTCGTGCTCCTGCAGCCTCTGGACCCAACCTGCTGTCTGGCCTTCTGGTCGCGCCGTCACCATCACCTCGCTCCTCGCGGGGACAACCACGTCTTCGTTGAAGATGACCCTGTAGATTCCAAGGCGCTCTTCGGGTTGACGGAGCATAACCTATTCTCCGTTGAGCCGCAGGAACTTCCTGCCGAGGTCGACCGTCGCCTCGTGGCTCTTCAGGGCATCCAGTCCCAGAATCACCTCCACAGCCACATTCGCGACGAACTCCCACAGACGCACGGCACTCCGCCCCAGGTTCAGCTCCAGCAGGGCGTCACTCTCCACAGGCAAGGTGTCACCCGATGCCGTGACAAGCTCGTATGGTCGGCTCTGCTTGCTCGTCAGCAAACCCTTCGCCACGTCAGGTCTGATGATGGTCACGGCTACTCCAGTGTCCACCAGCACGCGGCACGGCTTCCCTGTCACCCAACCGTCCGCGATGAGGCTGTCCTCCATTCGCCGGCTGACGCCGCGCAGTGTCACTCGAGGGGATGGTGGTAATGGCGCCGAAGTGCCCCTCTCCTCTCTGGGGCTTACTCGTTCTTCCGGCTGCCCTTCCTGGTGTGGGCAGTCTCTCTGCAGTTGCCCGGGCCATCCGCACTTCCAGCACAGGCCACTAGGTGTTCGTCGGCGTCCCTCGGCTGGTCTTTTTCTCCGGTGTAGCGGACACTCCTCGTTCTCGACGTCGGGATAGCTCTTACCTTTGCCGCCTCCATAGTTAATGCTACTGTCAGCGCCCCGTTGATGGTTTTATAATCGCCGAGGATTATGCGCTGACGAATCTCCGTATCTCGTACCCCGTCCACGAATGTGTAGGCAGCTTCCCGAGATATGAACTCGTGTGGGAGGTCGACCAGTGCCTTGCTTGCTAGCTGTTCAACTGCCAGGCGAACTCCTGCAGCGTCTCCCCCGGCAGCTGTGACCTTGCCTTTAGCTAGCTACGGTACGCTGCGTCTAAGCGGTCTTTTCCGAAACGATTCTCCAGAGCCTCCCAGAATTTCTTGGGCGCCACCGTTGTCTGCACCGCGTTTAGGACTTCCGCGGCCCGTCCCTGGAGACTGGTTGTTAACTGTGTGGCGTTCTCCTCTGGCGACCATTTTTTGCGCTTGGCCACTGTATCGAACTGGCGGCGGAAGACTTCAAACTTTGACGCGCCATCATTCTTTGGAGATTTGACGCGCGCAGATGTTTTGTCGCGTCCCGGCGCGTCGGCCTTCAAATCCTTCAACCTCCTGCCGACGACGTCCTCTACTCTAGCGTTCAGGGACTTGACACTGCTGTCGGCATTTTCTTTCAAGTCGTTAACGCGGCTGGCCAGGTACTGGACGCGCTCCTCCACTTGGCCCATCTCCTTGTCCAGCTCCGTCACGTCATCCCTCACGACGGCCAACTGTTCTTCAACTTTGGCGGCGAGAGCCTCGTTCGCCACCTTCATTTTCGTGGTCAGTTCGGCCATCTTTACGGTAATTAACGTGGCCAAGTTGTTGTCTGCCGCTTCTGTTTTTTGCTGTTAACTCGCTCCTCTTCGCGGCCAAGTTGTTATTTGCCGTCTGCACTTGTTTCAATTCTGCGGCCAGGTTGTTATTTGACGCCTCCAATTTCTTTTCCTTTTTATCGGTGACGTTTTCATTTGCCGTCTTCATTTCCGAGTCAGTTCGGCCTGCATTTCCATCATCTTTTGCAAAATATTTTCCTATGCCGCGTCCATGGTTGTAATGTTCGGTGGTGTTGTGGTCCCGCTTCCTAACACCAATGTGACTTTGTGGGCTCGTGAAATGAAAAGTCCAATTACAGAAACTCAACAATGTTCTTTATTTCCACCGACTAACAGTTGAACACTTGCCAATTACACAGAATTACGTAATCCACACTATTAAAATTCACCAGTTCGTCCGTTACCGTTCCGATGCACGTACATAGTCTTCCCGTCCGTTCACTAGCTCGTCAAGCACTGACTGACTTAGTTCACTCACTTGAGCCCTTTTTATAGGAATATCGATGTTTTCTCGAAAACTCTAGCTTCTATGAATCACCGCGAAGGTTCCAGATGGCAGTGGAAGGCGAAAGGAGGCGGCCATCGACAACTGACCCTTCCCTAATCATCCCCTCAGTTAGTGACAGAGACTAATGGGTGGGTGTGGCTTGGCTGCCTCTGGCCCCTTACTCAGCTCTCGTTAGGTTGTGCTTTTCGCTAATTCGGTGACAATATGTAACATCTATTTCAGTACAGCGCTGTACTAACACTTCGTGTTTAACACAGTACTACAACAAATGATCAGTTGCCGTCAGTATATATTTTTTGATATTCCAAAATAAAAATAAAAATTATAGGAATGTGAATAAATCTACAGAAAGTTTTTCGCTCGCTCCCTCGCTCGCACGTGCTGGCTGGCTGTATACAGCCAGAAGGATTTTGCATCTTAGTGTTAAATGTTTCTATTGATTCAGTAATTTGTTATTGTGACAATTGTGTAAAAATCTTAACGTGTCTCATTTTTGTGTTTAAAAGATTTTCTAGTAATGAATTTGGTGGAAAAAGCGTTTTGGAGCTGATACAAAAATATCAACAGCAGCTCCAGTTTGACATCTAATTTTTGTACAAAATGTGACTCCTCCTCTACATATTATATTTGATGCGGTACAGAAGGCATTATTTAACGCTCAAATAAAGTCCAACAAAGAATCCGGTATAAACCTGCAGTTCATATGTCCCAAGTGTTCCCTCCGACAACAGCGACACGCAGTGGTAGTTTCTCGCAACACGAAGTACACGTAGGTGCTTACAGATGTCGCGGAGGTTGTAATTGTTATGTATATATCAATGTGTCTTGGTTATTAAACATATTTTATAAAGCTTTAGGATAGTTAAGCTTTGTTTTGGCGCAGAAAGACAAAGACTTTAGTTTATTATACAAAGAAGTCTTACATTGTCAATTAAAGTTATTAAAGTTTTAAGTTACAACGATATACCAATTATAGGCAAATTATTAAAATACAAAATTAAAATATAATACATAATGAAAAATTTCAAAATAAGATGTAAGTAATGAAAGGTAGTATTCATTAAAAAAAAATATTTACAGACAGTAGACACTAAACCTTCAAGAACGTCTATAAACCGATAAAGATGTCGAAGAGGTGGACCTTTGACTATAGTCAAATACTTTAAAACTGGTCATTGTACGATGACTTTGAAGTTCTGGTTTATGTGCTTGGTCTACAGATAACAAAAAAACAACGACGACGACTACTCGGTAATTTGATAATTATTTATGGTCATTTACGACCTCTAACGTTAAGTCATATCGGACGGTAAATGAACTGGTGAATTGAGGCTGAAATGTGTCCAGGGTCCATAGAGCATAGAGTTACCCGACATTCGTCCTTCAGGATACGGAGAAAAAACTTATCCAGGTAACCCATCCTGACCGAGAATTGAACTTGGGACCTCTTGAACGTGAGGCAGACACGCTACCATCCACGCGACCGAGACGGGCTGTAATTTGATAAAACTAAAGAATTGATCAATTAAGACAAATAACAGGGAATATCTACAAAGTGGTTCACTCCACGAAATAAAATATATCACACAAATAATAATAATAATAATAATAATAATAATAATAATAATAATAATAGATAATGGGGATTCAGGTGATCACAAAATATTTATTTGTAGTTGAATCTTCACTCAGAATTTTTGGATGAAGTACAATTCCTCCTCTACCTACTACGTATGATTGTAGTACAGAAAGTATTATTTTAACACATGATGAACTCAAAAGGGCAAGGGAGAGCTGGTACAATACTGCAGTTCAGATGTCACGAGTGTTCGCTGCAACCACAGCGGCACACGGTGGTAGTGTCATGAAACACGAAGTAAACGTTGTATGGTACAGATGACGCACGTGGTGCAACTGTTAGGAATTTATCAATATGTTACTTATTAAGAATATATTACAAAATATTTCAATGGTGATGCATTGGTTTGGTACAGAACATGTGGGTCATGTGGAATATAGCAAGCTGGAGCTATATTATATACAGAAGTCAATATATATATACCGATAAGAGATATTGTGTTTCGGAACAAAAGCCTGCAGTTGCTTGTATAGAAGTAACAAAATTAACCCACATTTTGTAATTATCTTCCAATGAATTGTTGCGTTGTAGTACGATATATATAGTGCGAATGTTTGTGACATAAAACCAATGAAACATTTCATATGAAGTAGCAAAATCCTCTCAAAATGAGTCGCTGAACTGGGTTCAAAGAGCTCTGTGCATTTAGATCTATTTTTGATATCGTATTTTCAACCGGCTTTACGTCTATTACTAAAACATCTATTCATATAAAACATTAAATATTCTTCCGACAAACATCTAAAGTCTGGGAAATTTCCATTGATTTACCGACAGTACCATTCCTTAACATTATGTTTCGCTTTACTTTTACCAGTGATGTAGGCCGCTGAAGCGCGATGCAATTTATAAGCTAATGCTTTGTTTTCTGTAATTTACGTCCTCCAACGTTGCCATATCGTACGATGAATGGCATGGGTAAAGAGATGCTCAAATGTTTCCAGGGTCAGTAGAGCTTAGTTACCCGACAAGTTACTAGACAGCTAAAAATGAATATTAAGAAAAAAAATCTCAAGCTACATTGTCAATCTTATATGAAACAGAAACTACATCACATACAACATTTCATTTTGATGACATTACAATTAAAAGTCTACGTCTACCTCAAGGAATTTCATTAAGCCCTCTCCAGTATCAAATATGAAAGTTTTTAGTTTTATTTACGATTTATTATTATATTGTTGTAAAATACAAAATTAATGACTTCAACGCCAACGCCATGGCTCAGTGGTTAGACCGCTTGGCTCTCACCAAGGCGGCCCGGGTTCGTTCCCAGGTGACCGCAAAGTAAGATTTATGGTGGACAACACGGCGTTGGGGCGGGTTTTCTCCGGTTTCCCCCGCCGTCTCAATCCACCGGTGCTTCATCTTCATCTCATGTATCATCAGTGTCTCGCCTGTGGTGCCGTATATACTAAAAGTGGGCGTTGAGCACTACACACACTTTAATGAATTCCAAACTTGTATTGGTAATTTCTGTTTATCAGGTTAAAGAGTTAATTTTCTAATTTGTTTTTAAACGTTTCTGGTTTGGCAAACTTAAGTTTTAATAACGAGAACATTATCTTTGTGTTTTTTGATTTTAGCTTTTGTTGGTCTTTAAACTAATACCTTACTTAGATATACATGTGCAACAATGGTAATAGATTTTGTCTAACTTTTACGGTTTATGAGTTCTGCGTAATAATCTAAAATGAAGTGAACTTCAGAGGACACTTTTATAAAATCTATCTTGTGCTTCTTATTTGTTATGAAAGTATTTTGAACATAGAGTAATTTAATTTTAAATTATTAGGCTTATTTTTGACAATATAAAAAGTTTCGAAAAAGTTTAATATTACATTAAATTTTTTGAACATCTTCGTGTATCATTCATGAAGATGCTGATCATAGAAATACACAAGTTTTGTGTTTAACATACTTTCGTGTGTAGTACAATCTATACAACGAATTTTCCTTAACTACTCCTCTACATACATTATACTTTTGTGGTAATGAACGTATTATTTTAACGCTAAAATATTCCCCAAAGAAGATAACTGGTACAAACCTACAGTTCAAATGTCCCGTGTGTTTTTTGGGTAGCTGCGACCACAGCGACACTCAGTGGCAGTTTCATGCAACACCAATTACATGTAGGGCGCACAGATGACGCGCATGTAAGTTTCTACTTCTTTAGAAGTATATTCCTCAATTTATTTGATTATATCGAGTTAAACTTTGGCAGAGATTGAATGTAGCTGTAAAGAAAATACGATTCCAAAATAGAATTGAAGGTAAAGCAATTGTTCTAAGGTGCTGTTCGCTATGGACGTTTAACATATTGTTGCCGTTGAACATCTGGGTTCTGAAAAAAAAGGAATACCCATTTAGTATTCGACAAAATTATAGATATTTGTAAATTCAGTCATGAACTCAGGAATATGTCCGAAAGAGTCAGATTTTGTTTATCCATTCTGATGATTAGTAATCTTCTGATGATATTCCAAGCAAAGTGAAGATATATATTACATTTATCATAAATATATCTTATAAAATTAATATTTCAAACAAAGGCTTGCAGCTATATCTAATAAAGTTAAAACTTGCGGAAAAATTTCCCTTTAGGGGTAAATCTGCTATTATGGGATTTACTGGAATTCTTTGTGTACCATTCATGAACATAGTGAAGTTGCATACAAGTTTGACATTTAGCCGACTTTTCCGTTTAGTATTTGGTACAAAAACAACATTTTTTTTTCTAAATTCAGCAGATACCCAAATACATATTTTCTATGCACCCTCGACATTTATTATGTGATACAATGAATAAATGCAAAACTTGTGAAAGAATCCTCTACCTGCTATGTTTAGGTCTGGCATTGGAAGTAATATTTTAACATTAAGGAAAAGCCTGACGAAGGAAACCGGTACAAACGTACAGTTTTAAGGTCCCGTACGCTTCTTGAGTACACAGCGACACACACTGGAAGTCTCGTGCATTACGAGATACAATAAGCATGACATAGATGACGCAATAGTTATAATTGTCATATATATAGTAGTGTGTCCTAAATTGTTAAGAATGTTTTAAATCATTTGTAATAAAGATGGTCAGGATTGTTTGCAAGGCAGATAGTAAATTTGCCAGATAGTAAGTTATAGCTATATTACTGTAAAAGACGCTCATAGACTGACAGGAAGTATTGTGTTTGGCAACGAAAGTCTACAGAAAGCTATATGAGTTAAACAAATCGAGTACACTTCTCTTCGCTTTAAAACCCAACTCATCAGAAGAAAAACCAACCGTCAAACCACCGTCCGTTGACTTAACACCCATAGAATGCCAGTAAAGGGACAGTGTCCCGGGAGGGCAATAAGTCGAAGGCCCCTGTTCCATGGAGCAGGGTTCACCTTCAACGACACCTCAGTGCTGTGCTAGAAGTTTTATATATTCTTTCAAATATGCTCCTATTCCTTCATTGTTTATTGGAGTGTGATAAAAATTTTACACTCACTTAAATCTTAATGTAAACTTTACTTGACTGCTGTCCAATTGATTTCCCAGCCGGCAGTCATTTGTAATTGATGATGTTTCAGTACAAATCTGACAGAGACACATGTGTTTTTCAGGGCGTGACTGTTATCACAAACAGCCACACGAACTCCTTTATTATCCTTTAGTGAACATATGAGTTTCAAAACCTGCGTTCCCGTTACTGCAATGCAGAATCAAAAGCGTATTTCCTGATTATTCTCCCCAAATATATTGTATAATATAGTTTAGGATACATGAGCTAGAGTTGTGAGAGGCAGTCTTATAAGACTATATCCTGGACCAGCATGTAACACTACGAACGCACAACGTGACAGTTGGTGTGAGGAAGTGGAACATAGACAATGGCCGCTACATTGGCAAATATTCTACTAGAGCTGAAAGAAATGAACACGGCTACAAACAACCTCTACAAGACAATGACTGCAAAGAAAGCCGACTAAGCCTTTGCTGGCCATATGCTCGATTGCCAGGACTAACTTCTGTAGCGTCTCCCCTGACTGCTGTGACCTTTATTTTAGCCGGCTGCGGTACGGAGGAGCTAAGTAGTGATTTCCAAAGCGGTTCTCCAGGGCCTCCCAGAAGTCCTTGGGCGCGGTCGCTGTCTGGACAGCGTCCAGGGCTTCTAGGCCCGTCCTTGGAGGCTGGCTATTAACTGTGTGGCCTCTTCCTCTGGTGACCAATTGTTGTGTTTAGTCACCGTGTCGAATTGACGGCGAAAGACTTCCAAATTTGTCGCACCGTGTCTTTAAGTTTTTTAAATCCTTTAACGGCCTGCCGACGATATCCTGTACCATGGCGTTCAGGGACTTTGTATTGGTATCGGCCTTTCCCTCCAGGTTAATTACGCGAAATGCAAGGTCTTCGACGTCTTTCACCATGGCGTTCAGGCACCTGGCGTTATTGTCGGCCTTTTCATCTAAATCCTTTTGGCGCTCGTCCACTTGACCCATTTTTGCCCAGCTCCGCGAAGTCATCCCTTACGCCGGTCAACTGCTCTTCCAACTTTGCGGCGAGGGGCTCGTTTGCCGCTTTCAGTTCCGCGGCTAGGTTGTCTCTGGCCGCCTACGGCTTCCTGGTTAATTCGGTCTACATTTGTTCCATCTTCTCGGTGATGTAGTCGTTAGCCGTCTTCATCTTCTTCAGTTCTGTAGCCAGGTTGTTTTAAGCTGCTTTCATTTCCGTGGTGAGTTCGGCCTTCATTTCCATCATCTTCTCCAAAGTCTTTTCCAATGCGGCATCCAAGACACAATGCTGACACCAGTTGTGACTTTGTGGGTTCCTGAAATTAAAGATCCAGGTTACAAACACAAAAAA
The DNA here is from genome assembly GCA_030765055.1 of Mantis religiosa. Lineage (NCBI taxonomy): Eukaryota > Metazoa > Arthropoda > Insecta > Mantodea > Mantidae > Mantis > Mantis religiosa. The sequence goes on from JAUKNK010000159.1 coordinate 306,051, forward strand.
TTGTTCTGTATTTAAGTAGAAATTCGCTTCGTACGCATACACAATACAACATACAAGGTCAACAAACACAGCTGTTTACCCGCAGGCGTTCAATTACCGACTGACCTTCTTTGGCGGGCTGGCTGACTTTTCATAGTTTACTGACATTCCAGAAAATTCTCAAAAAATAGAGAGCCGGCTAGAACAAAGGTGAACTCTCGAGAAATCCATCTCCTCTTCCCCCTGCCGTTTTGGCGAGCTCTTATCTACACATGGCACTGCGCATCCCTTTGAATGGCTTGACGCTCGATGAACAATGGCCTGGCGAATCTATTAACGTACTCATAAAAATTATGTAATATTCACTTAAAATAAATCAAATGCTCCTTTCCCATACTCTGTATTAAATAAGAAAAGCAATTCTGTCAAATAAAATTTACTCGGATTGGCTCAGTATAAACCAAATATTACATAGAGACAAAAATGAAAATATATGTGACAGTAATTATCTTGTAATTAAGACATAAAGCACGGTAAAATTAAACCTACAACGTAAATTGTCTAGCAAATGGCAGTTAAATAAAAGAGTATATAGTAGAAAAAATATATGAGTCAATTAAATGTAAATAAGCATCTAATATAACTTATTAATGTTCTTAAAGCTAAATAACAATCCTGCGAAAAAGAGGAATTCATATGCTTTTACGAAATATATTAAAATGAACACTAAATAGATATAAAGTTCTTTCTGTAATAGATTTTTTATTTTAATGCTTTTTGCTCTAATAAAGTGACAAACGCTATGCATTTATAATTAAAACAAATAAAATAAATCTAGGATTGTATTACGCTATGACTCGTCGGCAAACCCTTCGCCACGTGAGGTCTGATGATGGTCACGGCCGCCCCGGTGTCCACCAGCACGCGGCACGGCTTTCCTCTTACCCAGCCGTCCACGATGAGGTTGTCATCCATCCGACGGCTGACGGCGCGGATTGTCACTCGAGGGGATAGTGGTAATGGCGCCGACGTGCCCCTCTCCACGCCGGGACTTACTCGTTCTTCCAGCCGCTCTTCCTGGTGTGGGCAGTCTCTCTACAAGTGCCCGGGCTGTCCACACCGCCAACACAGGCCACTAGGTGTTCGCCGGCGTCCCTCAGCTGGTCTTCTGTCTCCGGCCTAGCGGACACTCCTCGTACTCGACGGCGGGATAGATGCTACCTTGGCCGCCTCCATCCTTAATGCCGCTGTAAGCGCCTCGTGGATGGTTTTATAATCGCCGAGCATTAGGCGCTGACGAATATCCGTGTCCCGTACCCCGTCAACAAATTTGTAGGCGGCTTCCCGGGATACGAACTCCAGTGGCAGGTCAACCAAGGCCTTGCCACCTAGCTGCTCAATCGCTATGGCGAACTGCTGCAGCGTATCCCCCGGCTGCTGTGACCTTGCCTTTAGTTGGCTGCGGTACGCTGCGGCTAAGCAGTGGTTCCCGAAACGATTCTCCAGGGCCTCCCAGATGACGTTGGGCGCCACCGTTGTCTGCACGGCGTCTAGGAGTTCCGCGTCCGTCCCTGGAGGCTGGCTATTAACTGTGTGGCCTGCTCCTCCGGTGACCATCTGTTGTGCTTGGCCACTGTGTCGAACTGGCGGCGTAAGACCCCATATGTTGACGCGTCGTCATATTCCGCCGGTTTGACGCGCGCAGATGTGTCGCGTCCCGGCGCGTCGGCCTTCAAATCCTTCAGTTTCCTGCCGACGACGTCCACTACTATGGCGTTCATTGACTTGACGCTGCTGTCGGCCTTTCGCTCCAGGTCTTCAACGCGGCTCGCCAGGTCTTCGACGCACTCGTCCACTTGGCCCATCCGCTTGCCCAGCTCCGTCACGTTATCCCTCACGCCGGCCAACTGTTCTTCAAGCTTCACGGCAAGGGCCTCGTCTGCCGCTTTCATCTCCGTGGCCAGGCTGTCGTTCGCTGCCCTCATTTCTGTGGTCAATTCGGCCATTTTTGCGGTCATTGTCGTGGCCAAGTTGTTATTTGCCGCTTCCGTCTTCGCTGTTATCTCCGCGGCCAGGTTGCTATTTGCCGCTTCCGTCTTCGCTGTTATTTCGGCCTTCAGTTCTTGCATCTTCTCGGCGATGTTGTCGATGGCCGTCCTCATTTCTTCCATTTTGTGTAAAATCTTTTCCAGTGCCTATTCCATGGCCGTTATCCCACTTCTGACGCCAGTTGTGACTTTGTGGGTTCGTGAAATAAAAAGTCGAGGTCACAAATACAAAAACTTGCACTTTATTTTCGTAGCAATACACTGTTCACAATTACAATTTGCCAGATAACCTAAAAACTGTATATTTTAAAAACACTTCGCTCAACTGAATGTCGCATCCGGTAACGATCGCTCCCGAAGTTTCCCGAATCTCCCCCGGCCATCATTTATTGATCGGCATCGCGAATCTGCCGCCAGGGTAACAATATAAATCAAATAACCGCGGACCGAAGACAAACTCGAAACTTTACACACTTTCTACAGCTTTATACAGTGTTTTGAGCTCGTTTTGGTAGTTTCAACACAAATAGGAAACTGCATGTTACACTGCAATTACTGTATGAGTTAAAAACTGACATTATTTGTGACAGAAGTGAAAACCATCTACCTGATTCTTATCATGTTTGACATACTTTGTATAGTGAAAACATGAGTATGCTAAAGATTTAAATCCTATTGTGTAGATTTGCCATTTTGTGTTCCAATGCTATTGTCACCTGATGCATGTGATAGGCTGTTTCTTCAGGGGCGTGTTTAAAGTTGTACGCGAATGCACGCTAACGAATGTAAGTTTTTAAACTCCTTATACTTATTACTGCAGCTTTCTTATCTCAGTACGACGTTTTTGGAATAGACATTCAAAGTGATTGCTTTTTGTCATACACAACACTTATCCAGTGAGTTATCTACGCATCCTCTATAAACTGTACTACAAATCGTCCATTAGAAGACATTCAAAAAACGCGTCACACATATGTTGCTTAACAAGAGCAAGAGGCAGGTGTTTCACCTGGTGTAATGTGTCTGTTATGTTGAATATTGAAGCTAATTTTTTGTGCTCGTGCCATGTTTGAAGATGCGATGATGTTGCACCACATTGTGGCACCATCTTGATGTAGGATGATTTGAGATGAAGGTGGATGCTGATTAATTTCTCACCTTTGGTGACGATCTTGAAGAAATCTAGAAGTTTCTCCGCCACCTCTGGATAATTAGGCGCATCTGCAATTGTTGAGCAATGAGATCTTTCTCTTTTCCCAGGGTAGTGGTAACGGGGCTGATAAATATAGCCATATAATTTTTAAAGAAGGAATAATACTTTTCTTGTTCAAAGATGGAAATTTAATTCCTCATAGACATTTCTAAATTCTTTGATACAATTTTAAATACTGTTAATGTAGTCTTCTTACAAACAGCGGTAGATTCCACGATGAACTATTTCTATTCTTGCGCACACGCTACTTATGCATTTTAGATTTTCACACAAAATTGTTTCTGCACACACTCGGAGAAATAAATAACCGTCTGACTCCTAAGACATTCATCAGCGGCAGAAAAAAATCTTTTAAACCATTTAACAAATTATGATATTACGTTGTCATGGTCACACCATTACCCACGTTACATTACTTCTTTAATTTGTTACAAATACTAGTCTCCTTGACTATTCCTAACAAAACATGAAATACCCAAAATAACTTCTATAATATTCAAGTGTTAATTTTTATCTTTGATTTTTCCCAGCAAAATTTGTCGTCATCAATAGTTTCTCTGATGGAGCAGGTTAATATACGATTCCCCAAGCGGATTGCGATCGTATTTTGGTGTGCTGGTAGCAACTTTGAAGCCTCCTTCTACCGGGAAATAGGTATACTCTTTGAGAGGTGGGTCATTGTTGTTGTAATTTTACGTCCTCCAACGCTAAGTCATATCGGATGGTGAATGAAATGGTTGATATGAGGCTCAAATGTGTCTGGGATTCATGGAGCTTAGAGATACCCGATATTCGTCCATAAGGTTAAAAGAAAACTCTGGAAAAAGCCGTATCCAGGTAGTTCACCCTGACCGAGATTCGAACTCGGGACCTCTTGAACCTGTGGCAGACACGCTTACTTATACGCTACCGAGGTGGGCAAAGCTGGGTCGCGCCCACGTAAAGCAAAGTTGCGCAATTTCGCGTGGTGCGTAATTTCGATAACCGTTGTAGTTTGTTTTAATGAATGTGAGCACTATAAATGACGGATAAATTCAAACAATATCTTGCGATTTGATGTGTCTCTGTCGAGATAAATCAGTTAATTTAATTGAACAAAGGAATGCCAAATTAATAACTGTATCAGCTTCAAAACAGTTTAGTAAACAAACAGATTCTTTGTGTCCTTTTAGCAGTGCACGTCGTATCGAATGATGAATGATTAAATTTGTCATCTCCGTAATTAAATTATTTCACTCGTTATGCAAAACCTCGCCCCTTTATAGATTTTCTTAATTTTTTTACCTAATTTCCACTTTCCCCTTCATCATCAATTTCCAAACTAAATCAATACTGTTTATCGTATCAAAAGCTTCCTCAAAATCCGCAAACAACATATATACCGTTCCTCTCGATTTTTTGAGGTATATGTCTATTATGTTCTTTACTAGCAACAGATTATCCATTATCCGTTTTCTTTTTCTGAAACCTGCTTGAAATTCAAACAGCTTACTCTCTCGTTCTGCTTAAATTCTTAGCCCTTCTGCTAATATTCCTGTGTATATTTTTCTTAATATAGATAACAGACTTATTCCCCTGTAGTTTTCTGGTTCTTTATGATGCGGTTCAGCCCGTTTGAACCTGATTGAGTGGTCCCTCGTACACTGAATACCTCATAAGTAGCTGGATGGAAGGACTGAGGGAATTTGTAGGAAAAGGTGTTTCACTCAATATAGCTCAGCATGACTCTTATCGTGGATCTCAGGGATGGGTAACGTAGGTCCTGACTATGGTCGGAATGAACAGAAACACCTTGTCCTGTATGGATGCAGATTTATTGGTCCTTTATGTGTTGCGTGCTCGCCACAGCCTGCGTCATCCGTAGTATGTAGCTGGCTACGTCGTTCGCGTCTCGTTGTCTTGTATTCCTTTAAGTCCGGAAGCGCTGTACGTTCATCACACGTGTATGGCGAGTGCCGTTCTGACCGCGAGAGTTACACGTGTAAGACGCCTGCCGGTCTGACTACGAGCCTTGTACGTATATGACGCGTGTCGGTCTGACGACGAGTGATTCTTCACCTAAACCTCCCACTTCAGCCATGTTAGTGTTTTCCACCATTTACTCTGATTTTGGAACTTTTCGATAGTCATGTACCTAATAACCTATTTCTGATTGGTCAAACGAAATTCGCGTGGGTTGGTTAATCGTACTACTTATTTATGCTACGGCACGGACGTTAAACGTCTGTTTATATCTGTGTCGTCATTGTGAAGGTCACGACTGTTTTCATTTCTAAAGGTTTTGAGCGGAAGTGGGCCCCATCCCACCATCGCCATCCCTAGCCTCGGGCAATATTGGACAAAAGAATACAGCGTTGGTTTCCCGAGCCTATTAGAAGGTGAATGCCCCGTCTACATAGAGTTTCGCTCCTGTCGGTAGTTTTGTCTGATATGGTCAGTTTCAATTTGAACCTCCCGTCCGCTTATAAATAGGTACAATCATGCTTATTTTCCAGCTTTCTGGTTTCTCATCACTTTCCTTTATCTTGTTTCGCACCTTTGTCATTACTTCTCCGCCACTTTTTGTTTATCCATACACTTTCCAAAATCTCCCTGGTATAGCATCGAGTCCTACTGTCTTCTCCTTTTTACATATTGTAATTGTTAGTACACTTCTTACATTGTGGATTGCTTATCTAGATATTCATTTGCTATTTCTACTCTTTCCAAATCTCTTATTTCTAGTTTCAATTTTCTTCCCTCCCCTATCAGCTCCCTGAAATATTTCTGCCATTGATTTGCTTTAATCTCATTTTTTGCCTCCCCTTTCCTGACTACACCTCTTACTGCTTCCCATACTTTTCATCTTTTCCCTCTATAACTTCTTTTAACTTTTTCCCCACTTTTTCCTGCCATTCTTTATTTTTTGCTTACAGTAACTTTTTATATCCCAATTTCCTAACCAACAGATGTTTTCTGTCAAGAGATGGCTGCCAAGAGTGATACATTTATAGTGCGTTCCTGAGGATCACCTGTTCAAGGCTCCTAAATATCCACTACCTGCACAGTGTAGTTAGGACGGGTAAAGGAGTAGCTACTTAAGGGTAGTCGGTTTCAAGCTATCCATTTTACTGATTTCGTATTTCATCTCATAATTCTTAGCTAACATTTACTTAGAGTTTAAACTGAATATAAAATTTCCCTTTAACTTTATTTTAATACGCTTTTTGTGTAAATATTTGAAAATACACCTTTAGAATGACAATGTTTGTATTTTATAAATGTTTAATAATGTTAAAATGTGTAAATAGATGCTCAGGTAAAGGTACGCAGTATCGGGATGAAGTATTACAGATTTTATTTATTTGTGAGATATTGCAGCCCTTTATTGCCGAGGTCAATATAACTGGAAGTTATGAAGTTAAGGTAAAGAACAGTGCTCTCTTCATCTCCACAAAATTCACATATGCCTACCACATTACTTCTCAACCCCTTTAGATATATTATTCCTATTCTCAACCATGCAATGCCTTCTCTTCCAGTTTTGCCACATTCATCTACATATTTCCCGTACACCATTCTGTCTTTAATTGCTTATCAAATTTAAAGGATTTCTTTTCATCTATACCTTCCCAAAACTCCTGTCTATCTATGTCTAGTACTCTGGTTCTCACTTCCTTCCGAAAACCACCATGATTTGACTCCTTGGCTCTCCATAAATGTCCCATGCCTATCTTCGATATCATTCTTTCCAATTCCGACCTGTTTGTGTTCTTACTGCTTTTCTGTTTCTTCATGCACAGATTCAATAATTCCCCTTTCTGTCCTATAGTACACTTATACCAGAATTTCAGTGTTGTTTCTAATTTTATTCCCCTCCTTTTTGTATTGCCCCAGTCTAATAATGTCACTCCTCTTCGTGACGATTTTGGCAACCCCATTAGTTCTTTCCAAAGCAGTCCATATATCTGGTCTAATTGTGTAGCTATCTCTGATGTGCCCCATTCCTTCACTGCATACATTGTTCTGAATTGTTTCTAATACATTCTTTCTAACCATCTAACTGACATCTCCAGTTTATGTTTACATATTCTTACCCCTGACCTTGCCGCTCTGCCATTAGCTATATTTATTTTATTACTTATATTACTATATTTATCACCATCATCATGGTCTCATCTGAATTTCTGGAAATTCCGGCGGATGTAGAATCGTTCGCTCTTCATTTTTCTAACGCTGCTTATATGAGAAGCAGGGCCCTTCAATGGAAATTAATTGTTCTTTCACACTGCCCGGGTGTTGGCTAAATTGTGGAAACGTAGAGTCAGACTGAAAAATTCAATGCCATGGCCACCATTTGAACCACGGATCTGGTTTCCGTCCAGCCACTCTACCATTGAGCTACTATGGAAAACGTGTCGCTATGACACGTTTCCACAATTTAGCCAGCACACGGCCAGTGTGAAAGAACAATTAATGTTTTCCATTAACTGACCTAATAGAGGTTAACTATTGAGCCCGGGTCTTAAAGTATCTACACGTTGTAACTCGCCATTAAGGTAGTTCTCCCATGTGTTTATGAGAACTCCTAAGTGGTTTACCGGAAAAATACAACTCAGTTGGAGAATTTAATGTCATAACGGCACGTTGGCCATAGTAGCACAATGGTAGAGAGGCTGGACGGAAACCAGAAGATCGTTGGTTCAAATCCCGGCTATGGCATTAAGTTTTTCAGTCTGACTCTACGTTTCCACAGGGCCCTTAATGTCTAATGTGTAATGGATCTTGAGTTAATCCAATCAGACTTTGTTGTTACGAACCAGACATTCGTTAATTTGAGTCTAAATCGACTCTGTTGTAAAAAATAACACTGGTAGCAGTTAATGTCCAATTACAGTTTAGGTACAGACTGCAGTTGTTTCATACGGATGGGAAAAAATACATTGTTTCCTTTACTACTATCCTAATATGATTTATACCTTGGTAACACAAAATCAAGCACCAAGAGTAAATCACTCTGGTAGCTTCTCTATACTCTTGTGATCCTGATGACAAAATGACACCCTCATAATTCTAACTCATCATGCAATTGCTGTGCACTATATGGGGTTAGTCGGTGACCCCCATTAAATGAGTTTACTTGGAGCTAATCATCATAAGGGCACATTTTATTGAAATTCGAACTACCTATAGTATTAAAATAGAAACAGAACCCTGATATAAATAGGAAACTAAACTAAATATAACTAGTAATTTAATTCAAGAAATAGTGGAGATTCAAAACAAAAGTCAGGAATGTCTTAATGGAACGCAGCTTTATAATTTGAACCAACGTTGCTAACGTTTAAGTTTGGACTTGCTAATCAAAGTACGGAAGCTGTATAACAGTAAATGTGATATCGTGAGCCACAGGAATCCAAAACTTTGTAGAGAGAAGGAGAGATTGGTAGGGAGGGGAAAAAGCCGGAGAAACGAGAGAACAGAGACTGATGATGATTTTTAAATGTATGGACGTAGAGGAATAGTTAAAGAGAGAAAGAAAAGAACAGCCAAGTTATTGGATCTCTATATATTTCGTTCTTGGTATAAACGAAGAATTTTTACCACTTTACGACAAGTCGGTGAATATTAATTTACCATTTATATAATTAGGCGAGGATTCTTCGTCTTTTCCCATAGACGTGTTTCCAGCTTATCGCTTCAAATATGATGAAAATTTGTTATATTCAACTCTACAGCGTTGTGCAGTAGGTGAGCTAAGTTTCATCTTATTTTCTCCGTATTTATACTCCGCCAATAGCTTCAGTAACTAGATAGCTGATCCTTTAATTCGGAACAATTTGATTTCGGAATTTTATACTGTATAAAATGTCCTTTAGGGAGCTACATATTATATGAGACACACTCACACATCAGCAGTTTCATTTATAGCTCCATAATCCTGAGATATTGCGTAACGGTCTTCTTAGAAACCGGTCGCCGATTACAGGAATTTGATTACAAAAGCTGTATGACCGGAAAACTGTCCTGATTGCAGAATAGAGCTGAATATTTACTATTATTTCAATTGTCCTTGAGAATTTATAGTAACTTAGGACTATGGTATCCAAATATTACGTACTTGTATTATTTTCTTTTATCTACTGCATCTTAATACCCTTGGAGAAGTTATTAAGTTTGACAGTTTAAACACAGGAAGAATTTTGAAAAGCTTACTATTTGTTAGTACCTACTATTGTTAGTTTAGTTAATCAATATTTGACAAATGTTGTTACACACTATTTTACTATTAATCTTACCAACACACCAGAAGTCTGGTTACTGACAAGTAGCTCTAGACCCGAGAAACAAGAAGACCCCTTCTCGACAGACCAAGGGTTTGGTAGTTCACAGTTATGCCCTTTGGTCTTTGCAACGCACTGGCTACCTTCCAACACCAAGCCAATATTTGTTAGTAAGCCGGCCCCAAACTACGAAGCTGGAATAATAATCCACAGACGTCCTTTGTTCTAGCGGAAACATACATGAGCTATATAAAAAGGTACCACAGCGTAACAAAATCATGCTGTTCTCGCTGTCCTCAAATGTATGAGCTGGTTGGAAGTTCTCAATGATCTCTGTACACCGATCTAACATGCCTTCGGTCTTCATCTACACTAATCCAACTTTTACATAAATACTGATATAATAACTGTAGTTTTTCCCTTTCAAAGTTAACTGCAAGCGTCAGAACATTCTTACATTCAAAACAAAGCGAAAACGTACAGTCAGCTGCAGGAAACTGAATTTCGTATATTAGGATTGCCGAAATAACTAGAAGGTGCAAATTCTATAATTACCTCCTGATGAATATGTCGTCCTGCTCTGAGAGGGCAGTAGTAGTACAGGAAGATATTGTAGCGGAGATCTTTCAACCATTTTGCATATATGGCCTGCTGCGAAGGTACAGGTGTCTCTTGGTTATCAGGAACACAGAAATATGGAGGAGCTGTAAGCGGGCCTATTTGTTTCTGCATGGCAGGTTGCGTTGCCATGGTTACAGACAGTTGTATTAGTAGGAAACAAGAGACTGTGTTTCCTTTTACCTTACCTGTTTGCGACTGCTATAGGATGATTGCCAAACTGGAATTCCACTTTAATGTTACCAACACCACAGAGTTGACTTTCACCCAAGTTACAAAACATGTAGCTCGTGACAACAAAGTATCATGTGTGCTTTTATTAACACACGAGGCATAATACTTACGTTAGCAGGAATCATGGTCCTCAGGATAAAGATATCATTACTAATGATCTTAAAGGAACAATTCATAACATCCATGTTTTAAAAATGTCCCTAACAAGTACATATGCCCAAACCATTTTGTTCTGTACAAGATAACAGAGTAAACTGAAAGTTCAACTTACTAAAAATTTTATCACTCACTTTTCTTTCTTTATTTCTTTCTTTGCTACTCTATTTATTTATGTAATTCAGAATAACAATATTACAATTAAACACACCATCGACATTTTCATCCTTATTTCACCAACTATCTCTCTCTCTCTCTCTCTCTCTCTCTCTCTCTCTCTCTCTCTCTCTCTCTCTCTCTCTCTCTCTCTCTCTCTCTCTCTCTCTCTCTCTCTCTCTCTCTCTCTCTAAGATTAAGTTTCTTTCTATACCGAGTATATAAATATAAATATAATACGGAGTATTATATTTATTGATAAACGATTTCTGCTCTTTTCTATATTATGCGCAAACTTACAGTTCTGCAGTGTTAATTCACAGAGCTATAGCTTAAAACATTTTGTAAATCATATCTTGATCGCAACTATCATTTACGCATAAATAATCTCCTCTTGATTCCTTTCCTAAAAAAACTTAACTCATATTTAACTAAAGCAAATGTATGACGAAAAACACAGAGAGAATTATTTTTAAATCAACACACGTGCTGTTTCTTGAAAGTAGAGCTTTACAGACTCATGGACGCACATAAGCCATCACATAAACCGTACGTAATCGACGAGCTCTTATTCCTCCCTGGCCATTCAGTGTTAAGGTTACCACCCTACTCACCTAACCTAACTCACATGGAACTTGTTTGGGCCTACATCAAACAATGGATAGCAGGTCTAGCACAACTTTTAACTTACAAGATGTATTGCATATGTGTGAGAAACGGGTTGCTGATGTTGGTGAAGAAAAGTGGAAAAATATGTGTCTTCATGTTGAAAAAATTGAAAATGTTTACATTGGAAAAGAAGAAATCTCCCAAAATGGAATTGAGAGCTTCATAGTACAAATATCAGGAGACAGCAACAATAATTTCAACGAAGGAGAGGAAACAGAAAGCGAAGAAGAGGAGGAAGAAGAATTTCACGATGACGATAGAGAGTTGTCAGTTGTAGAATATCCGGCATATGATGAGAATGCCTTGTTGACTATACTCTGCGTGTGCCTGTGTCGGAAGCGAAGAGAAAGAAACTGGACCAGAATATTTAAACTTGTTTATAATTATAATAGCCTCGTGTTCTGTGATGAGTGTAATATATTCACCAGTGAGCAGCACAATCTCGCACCCACCATAACGGCCTCATTCCGTGAATGAACAATAATTCGGTGAGTCACATTGTACCATGTTTACTTTCTTTTATTCTTTTTGCTGATTTATTTTCAGCTGTTTACTTTTTTACCGTTAATTTATCATGACTAACACAACATTTACACGAACAGATACATCCATACCCTCCCAATGCAGGAGTCGAACTGCGGTCCTCTACGTGACAGGCCACCAGTGGCAAACACTAAGGATCATGGCCAGCAGAACCGGCTAACTCGCCTTCAGGCACTACAAGCCGCTAAGGCATCACCTCAAATTTTTCTTTTCCCATAAATTAAAAGATTTGTGATATCAAAGTAGTACGAGTAAAATGCAAAGAGCATTTTGTTTCTAAGTAGCTAAGATGAGCAAGTGCTCATATATCTTAAGGTCTGCGATTTAGTAAAGCCGAGTTTGCGAAATATGGCCGTGCTACATTATCAGCCATCCTCCAGCGCAGAGAAGAAGTAGCGCAGATCCTTCAACATTTTTGCGACAATGAATTAGGCTATATTATGGTTGTGCAGGTCCCCGACTTATCAGGATCGCAAGAATATAGAGAACCTATATGCATGCTGTATTGATCCTGCTTCACAGAATGCGTTGCCATGGTATCAGTCAGATGTATTAGGATAGTAGCAAACAAGAGAAGGTGCTTCGTTTAACCTTATTAGCTTGGAAATTATACAGTCTTGTTAACAAATTGTAATTACAATTGACTGCTACCACTGTTATTTTAACATAACAGAGTTGAATTTTACTCAAATTAAGGAATATCTAGGGCGTCACAATAAAGTATGATGTTTGTTTAGATTAACACACAATGCATAAAACCTTAAACCTGCAAGAATCGTGGTTCTCACGATAATGAAACTCACTGATAATGATTCTGAAGAAACAATTCAAAACAGTGGCTTTAAAAATTCAATTACGAAGTACATATGCTCAAAAACATTTCAGTCTGTACATGATAACGGGTTACATAGTTCAACTTTGATGCCTCTGTTCTGAATAAGTGACTATAAATGCTATGTATTGGAAATCAAATAAAATTTTTAGACGCGCTCCAACACCTAAGTGAAGTTTGATTAAAATAGTATTGATTTGTACTATATATATATATATATATATATATATATATATAATATGGTCACTAAGCATTGCTTTGCTTCCAGCCCGTGCCGAGGCGAACGGCCAGAGAGAGAGAGAGAGAGAGGGAGAGAGAAAGAAGTAGGTAAAGAAAGTTGCCCAGCGTCAAGTGTGCTCGCGTCATCATTTTAAACGCTTGCCGAGAGCGAGAAAGAGTCAGTAACATGTCTGGATAGTTCCCTCCTTCGTCTGCGATTGTGTAAGGCCGTGAAGTTTGGGGAAAGGTGCAAGAAACGATGGTTCGGTTACAAATGCGTCGCGGCTGTTCGGACAGCTCAGTGATACAGCGGAGCTACTAGTGAGTGAATGAGGCTGCAGCTGTATATGGAGCTGTGAATTGAGTGTGTAGCGTTGTGGACGTGAGGCAGACGACTGTGAAGGTTGTGTTTGTATTTATGTTACCTAATTGTAGTGCTGCAAAGGGCTGTACAAAACGAATTTTAACTGGCAGTAAAGAGCATTTTGAATTTCTGCAAACTCCTCTTTTAATTTTAAGAACCCACAAAGCCAGAAAATATTTGTGTAACGCAATCCGATTAGGTTAGATTTTTTTATCCGGGTTTTACTATAAATATGCATATCACATATTTTATCTGTTGAAAAGGTTCTGTTTGTAAAGTATCTAGCTTCTTAACCGAAAAAATTATCTCCTGTCACCTATTTGTCTGTCTGGGTGGCTCAGCTGATAAGGTGCTGGCCTATGCATCTCAAGGATGATTATTCAAACTTGAACTTTAGGTGTGTATAAACACGATACTAACATTCATAAAACATTTTAGCATGTAAATGAACCTCTGTCTTGCCTATTTCTGACACATTGGTAACTTTCAAATGTTTCTAGTAATTTGCTGAGTGATGAATTTATAAAAAAAAAAAAAAAATTCTTCTCCTCTTCTTTCCCTTAGAATCAAATTTGAATGATGATGGATGATTCACGCCAAACTCATATTTCTCATCAGCTAATGATTAACTGTTCTATCTTTGTTTATGCCAAGTGCCTTTAATTAATTATAGAATTTTGAAACGATATTAAGCCCCTTGTAAGCCGCTTATACTTCATTCTTTCATACTACTATCTTACGGAACATTTTTTCACCCAGCATACCCTCTACTGAAATACAGCTTCCCACATACTCTCCCATATTTCCAGAAAGGTAAATTAACATCCAATATTTTCCCTTGAAGTAATAATATACAGATATTCAAGTGTGAATAAACGCGCTGACATACACAATATTAATTCTTGAATTTCGTATTTAATCGTCTTACCGCAGTCCCAGGTCTCCAACAACTGAAAAGTGCACACAGAGAATTAAACTAATGTACTATATGTCAACCAAAACCAATTACAGTGCACCATATTAGCATGGTGGCATTGGTAGGACTTTCTTGGAAATTAACTCAGTGTCACCGCTAAATGAAAAACGAATCACGTGATATTCAGTATTAACATTAACAAAGCCGATCATAATTTTTCCATTACGAAGGTATCGTCTTGGAAAAAGCTTAGTGATATTGGTGCCTTGATTGGTTGCTGAGAGACCAGGATGACGTACAACCTTCTGTTATACCTCCTAGCCTTACACTCCTGTTGTCATTCTGGTTAGTTTTGTAGTTAATTCTATCATTTGCACCTTAGCTTAAGCAGTATAAAATCAAAATATGATGGCAGCCTGAAGTGTAGTCTATTTAATAAATAAATGACATTAATTGTTCGTTACGAGTTATTGCCTCTAATAGATTACCTTTGTCGAAAAATCAACACTTCCTTCTAACTCCTGTAACATTTAACTTGACGCTGTAGTGCGTCAATATGAAGCTAGCGTCGTTTTATTTATCAGATCCTAATAAATAAAAAAATTATATTCTGATATAACCTACTTTAGTTTCTTACCGGTGCAAGAGTGATGTATGGATTGTTATTCCAGCTTCGTTGATTAGGGACGGATTGTTAACAAATACCGGCATTACACATACATTTTCACCTGCGTGTAAAGATTATGGAAGCCTTTCAACCACAATGAAGAATGATTTCTTCTTGGTACTAGTGTGAAACATCTGATTTTGTACCAAAACTCGGTCCTAACTCACTGAGAGCTGCCGGAAGCGTCATCTGAGCTTCCGTAGTTCTTCCAGAACTTCATTTGCTTCACTTTCTGTAATATTTTTTCATTTAATTGAAATATTTCTCTTTGTTTATTGTATGTTGTCGTATTTCTGTTTGTTGTCTCTTTATACTCTCTCATTTTCAAAGCACGCCAATGTGTGAGGTGAGACTCATAGCCACAATTCCATGTGCGCGAAACACAAACTCTAGCCAATTAGCTAACGCTGCCATGAAGAGCTGCTATAGGCTATATCAGGGGTCCATTCCCGTCGCACTTTTGTAAGGCAATGTGTCCATTGTGACATTGTGACCAATAAATAATCTGGCCCAGAAACCAAACACCACATTTCCTATAGGATTACTGAGGTTGATCCTCAATATATAACTGTTGCTGAAATCAAGTTTGTCACACTTCAACGTTAGAATGTGACTACCAGTGAAGTACGAGGGAAGCATAAGACACATTTCATTCTCATACCATCTGTGCAAAAGCGCCTAATATTTATGTGACAGAGCGCAGTGAAAGGTACAATGAGTCTCAGCATGTTTCAGGAGAGCAGCCACGCAAGCGTCCGCACAATCTCCCAGGAATTTTCAATTCATAACGAGTCTGAAAGCACATCTTAAAAATAAAAAAGAAATGATATGTAGGGAAACGACTAAGACGAATTCGCTCAACGTGGGTGTGCAGGCAAGCATTCGGTTGAGTGGCATTATCATAAACCGAAATCTGGACACGCGCTGAACGGTGTTCGACGCAGCGACCTCACGAACAGCAGTTTCACACTACCCACATACTGTGCAACACATTAGCATGTTAGCATCATATGGAAATTTATTGAAAATGAATTCAGAAGTCTTGCTAAATGGAGAAGCTCGTGGTATTTAAGTTTGAACAGAGCGGCGCTTGCGCTTTTCAATGTGAAGATATTGATTCGAAACAGCTTGCCTGTGATTGGTGTCCTAATCGGTTGCCATGTTATCAGGATGACGTATTAACTTCCATAACCCATCCCGTTTACTGCTGTTGTCAACTTATCTACCTTGTGGCTAAATAAACTATTTAAAAAGTAGAGTTTAGCCATATAAAATAATAACAGGAATACAGCCTGAAGTGTAGTCTATTTAGTAATACATAAACAGATATTTCACTTCAATTTGCGGCTGCCTCGACGAAGGGCCATTGATCTAAACAGAAAGCATAAATCAACACCTCCTATTTCCTCCTATTATCGGAGCAGTGGCCCTGTAAGTAACACTAACATCTGCTTACTTTTGAGATGTAAAATGACAAGACATTTCTACTGTATTAATATGTACTACTTCCTGCGGTGCCGTATGAAGTAATAGCGGGCGTTAAACACTACACATTTCATTTCAATGTACAATGTACAATGTACAATCTTGCAAAATTTGCTTTTTGTAACACAAGAATGCCGCTAGATTTTGCACTATTTTTCGTATAGGGAAACGCTCGATGCCAGTAAGACTTTTTGTTGCATGAGAAACAAAACAATATAATTCCTACAGCAGTATTGAAGTTGACTGCAGATAGCGACCAGACATAAAGGGAAACATATGTGAAATTGCATTCTTATACAAATGTGGAAGGCTGCACAGATGTGGACATTTGCGATATCATTCGCACAGAACACTATGAAGTAAGGAACTCAACACAAACGGAGATTCCAGGTTTATTGTGGCTAACACTATCCAAGAAACTCCGGTAACGTGAGGAAGTCCAGGTAATGCGCTGAAGTCTTAAACAGGTACTGGGACTTCATCCTGGACACGTTGCGCAGTCACAAATACTCTACTCCCTATAACCTGAGGGCAGGACTATATACATCCCCGTTCTGAGCCAAGAACGGTATTTACAATGTGCAAGCACTAGCACCATCTGTCCGACACCGCGACAACATAACGAGTCAAAAGGCACATCTCAAAAATGAAAAAGAGATGGTTATATAGGGAAACGACAGCGAGGAAAGCGTTCAACGGAGGTAAGCACCCCAGCATTCGGTTAAGTTTTACGTTGCTAACAACCGAAATCAGAGCGCACGGTGAAAGGTGATCGAAGCACCAGGAAGCAGTTTCACACGATACAGCATTGCCACTTCGTTTGGTCTTTAATGTTGAAAGGTTTACTTGTGTTCAATATAGTACATGGTTATTTAAAGCAAGGCATAAGCAATGTTCAATGCGCGTTACCAATTACGCAAAAGTACCACAGCGTGACAAAGTCATGCTGTTCTCGCTAGCCTCTTTAGTAGGAGGGGGTTGAAAGTTTGTCTTTACCTATGTACACTAGTCTAAACTTTATATAAATAGTGGTATAATACCTTTAATTTTAGCC
Organism: Mantis religiosa; assembly: GCA_030765055.1. NCBI lineage: Eukaryota > Metazoa > Arthropoda > Insecta > Mantodea > Mantidae > Mantis > Mantis religiosa. The sequence goes on from JAUKNK010000159.1 coordinate 323,467, forward strand.
TTTCAAAGTTAACTGCAAGTGCTAAAACATTTTTACATTAACCATAAGGCGAAAACGTGCCGTCTGCAGAGGAAAACTAAATTCAGAGGTATTAGTGTTGCGGAAATAACTAGAAGGTGGTAATTCTGTTGTTACCTCCTAATATACATGACGTCCTGCTGTCAGCGTGAGAGTTGGATTAGGGCAGAAGCAATAGGATGTATTGTTTTGTTGTACTTTCGTAGGGAATTCTCAATATGTTTGTGCACTAATAAAACCTTCATCTAAACAGTGATAAAATATCTTTACTTTTAGCCTTTCAAACTTCACAGCAACTGTTAGAACATTATTACCTTCAACACAAAGCGGAAACGTACAGTCACCAGCAGGAGACTGAATTTAGTGTATTAGGATGGTAGAACTACATAGAAGCTACAAATTCTGTTATTGCCTCTTGATGTATATGACGTACTGATCTCTCGATTAATTCTATTAGGGCAGCAGAAATACGAGGAGATAATGTAACCTAGATATTTCAGCCATTATGAGAAAGTAAAGTAGGCTATATTTCGGGCTGTTTAGCTCTCTCTTATCAGGACCGCAGGAATATAGAGAAGCTAAGAGCGTGCTTTATTGATCGTGCCTGACAGGTTGCGTTGCCATGGTTTCAATCGGTTGGATTAGCATAGTACGAAACAAGAGAAGGTGTTTCCTTTAACATCTGAGATTACACCGGGCTTGTTACCAAACAGTAATTATATATGGCTGTAACCACTGTTATTTTAACACAACAGATTTGATTTTGACTCAAATTAACAATATGTAGCACGTAACAACAAAGTATCACTTGTTATATCACGGGATATAACAGCTTAAACTTGGAAGAATTATGTTTATCACGATAAGGAAACTCATCGCCAGTGATCTTAAAGGAACAATTATTAATAGCATCAGCGCTTTTTAAACTGCCGCTAAGGAGAACATATGCTCTGTAGGAAAACATATATTCTGTACAAGATAAGAGGATATACTGATAGTTCAATTTATAAAAAAAATTATAATTTAGCTTTTCTTTCATGTTTCCTTATTTGCCACTTTATTTAATTCAGGCTAACATCATTACAGTTAAACCCACCATCAGTCTTTTTCTCCCTTTGCCTCCCCCCTCTCCCTCTCTGTCCCTCTCTCTCGCTCTCTCTCTACGATTTGGTTTCTTTCTCTCCCGAATATCATATTGACACGCGGGCGTTGGAACACCCTGTGGAAGCAGCTGAGAGCGGGAGACAAGGGAGGTCCGTGTTAGCCACGCCCTCTCCTCGTTTGTCTTATAGTGGTGACAGGCAATGGCTGGGAGAAAAAACATCAGTGTGCCGTCTGTTTCTGTCCACCTGGTTCTCGAAATTACGGGATCTTTCATCATCTGGAAACGTCGCCTGGGAACTAGAAAAGCCGAGAAGATGGCAAGATGCCTATAAAAAGGGCTGCAGCTAGTTAGTCAGTTAGTGTGTTAGTGAGTGAGGAGACATTTGCAGTTCTTGGTGTAAGAGTTAGTCAGTGACGTGTTAGCAATGGAACGCCGTGTTAATGAACGAGAAGATTGTGCAACGGAAGACTTTACGTAACTGGTATGTGCATCGGAGTTTATGTAATCGCGAGTACAAGTGAAATTGTAACGGACGAACTGGTAAATTGTAAATGTGTGCATAACGTAATTTTGTGTAATTGGCAAGTGTTCAACTGTAAGTCGGTGGAAATAAAGAACATTTTTGAGTGGTGAAACTGGACTTTTCATTTCACGAACCCCCAAAGTCACACTGGTGTCAGGAAGCGGGAAGACAACAGCACCGAACACTACAACGATGGACGCGGCATTGGAAATGATTTTGGAGAAGATGATGGAAATGAAGGCGGAACTGACAGAAATGAAGACGGCCAACGGCAACATAACCGGGAAGATGGAAGAAATGAAGGCCGAATTAACAACAAAAATAGAAGCGGCAAATAACAACCTGGCCGCAAAGCTGGAAGAAATGATGACGGCTAACGGTAACCTCACGGAGAAGATGGAAGAAATGAAGGTTGCGAACGAGGCCCTCGCCGCCAAGTTTGAGGAACGGTTTCCCGGCGTGAGGGATGACGTCACGAATCTGGGCAAGCGGATGGGTCAAGTAGACGACCGCCATAATGATTTAGAGGAAAAGGCCGACAACATCGCAAAACCCCTCACCCGCCTGACGGAGGAAAACCGGCCTTATGTGTGGACGGAGGACGCCGAAGACGCTTTCCAGCACCCGAAGGAGATCCTGTGCAGTGCTCCAATTTTGGGTTTCCCACAACCGGGTGGCGCCTTCATTGTGGACACCGACGCTAGCGAAGATTACATTGGAGGTGTCCTATCGCAGATCCAGGACGGCCATGAGCGCACAAGAGTGGAAGAGAAGGAGCGTGCCGCAGCAGTCCGAGTAGCTGTGGCAGTGCCTGCTGAAGGCTGGGATAGCGCAGGCCTGAGGAGGGAGCAGCTGGCGGACGCAGACTTGGGGCCACTCTTGAGGGAAGTGGACGCAGGGACGAGACCAACCTGGGAAGACATCGCACCGAGGAGCGCCACCTACAAGTCGTACTGGGCCCAATGGGACTGGTTGAAGACCAGAGAGGGCGTGCTGTTCCGGGTATGGGAGTCACCCGATGGGAAGGCGCAGAGAGAACAGTTGGTACTCCCCCGGAGTAAGGTTCCGGAAGTCTTGGAGGAAGTGCACGCCGGTACTTCAGGAGGACACCTGGGAGCGAACCGTATTTTTCACAAACTACGGTAGCGCTACTTCTGGCTCAGACTCCGGGCAGATGCTGGTGGTACGCCTGGACCGCCTGGCACGCTACGATGGTGCTGTTCGGGGCGAACAGCTTTAAGGAGGGAGCAGTGTCACGCGGGCGTTGGAACACCCTGTGGAAGCAGCTGAGAGCGGGAGACAAGGGAGGTCTGTGTTAGCCACGCCCTCCCCTAGTTTGTCTTATAGTGGTGACAGGCAATGGCTGGGAGAAAAAACATCAGTGTGCCGTCTGTTTCTGTCCACCTGGTTCTCGAAATTACGGGATCTTTCATCATCTGGAAACGTCGCCTGGGAACTATAAAAGCCGAGAAGACGGCGAGATGCCTATAAAAAGGGCTGCAGCTAGTTAGTCAGTTAGTGTGTTAGTGAGTGAGGAGACATTTGCAGTTCTTGGTGTAAGAGTTAGTCAGTGACGTGTTAGCAAAGGAACGCCGTGTTAATGAACGAGAAAATTGTACAACGGAAGACTTTACGTAACTGGTATATGCATCGGAGTTTATGTAATCGCGAGTACAAGTGAAATTGTAACGGACGAACTGGTAAATTGTAATTGTGTGCATTACGTTATTTTGTGTAATTGGTAAGTGTTCAACTGTAAGTCGGTGGAAATAAAGAACATTTTTGAGTGGTGAAACTGGACTTTTCATTTCACAAAGTCACAATATTTACTGATGTATGATTAGGTGCTTTTCAATATTATGCACAAACCTACAGGTCTGCAATTTTGGTTCAAAGCGCTATAGCTGAAACAGAAGTCCTTAAGCCATTTTGCCGTAGTATTGTCACATTATAATCTTTTCTATCATTTACATATCAGTTACTATCTCTTCTTGATTGCTTTCCCATTGAAAACTTAACGCTTATCTAACCAAAGTGAATGTATTCTACCTAGGACAAAAAAAAAATCAAATTTATGGTTCAGGCAAATTTTGGAATGGAGAGAGGTGATATTTTTTAGGAATATTTGTGTCTAGGCTGCCAAAGTTTAAAGTAATTACGTTAGAACCTTCTTGCATTCAACACAAGGCATAATATGGAAAGTTAGCACCTCAACACTGAAGTCATCGTATTAGAATTGCAAAAATAAATAGATTGTGGAAATTCCGTTGTGACCTCCTGTTGTACAGAAACTTACTAAATCTAGAAATCTATGCAAGTTTGACCACCAATATCGTGGCACAGTATTTTAATATCAAGCTGTGTACTAATGCACGAAAAAGTGAATTAATTCTACTTGATTTTCAGCTTAGCATAGGTAATAGTCTAGTCCAGGGTATAAAAAGTGTAAATATTTTATGTTTAATCCTTTATGACAGGTTAACTTGGAACCACCTGATTGAGAGAACTAGAAGGTAAATTAAGCTCAGGACTCTTTGTGTTGCGATATTTAGCCAATTTTCTCTCAGTAGATACTTGTAAGTTAGTATACTTTGCATTAATATATTCATACATCTCTTATGGCATCGAGCTGTGGGGACACACTTCCAAATTAAAATTTAATAGCATTTTTCTCCTACAGAAAATAGCTATCAGATACCTGGCAAAAATAACATGTACGAGTTCATGCAGGCCGTATTTTAAAAACATACTTAATGTTCCCTGCATATTTATTCTGCGAACAATACTTCATGTACATAACAGGAATATATCCCCCAAAAATTCCGATGACCACACATATGAAAAAGGGCGACACAATAACAATATAGTTAAAGGACACAGGCTAAAACCTTTTGAACATAAGCCCCGATACTTTGGTCTAAAACTACTTAATAGGCTTCCGGAAAGCCTAAAAGGTACCGTGAGCTTCTAAGCTTAAATCTAAACTGACTAAATTCTTGTTAAGCAGAGGTTATTGCAGTATAGATGAATATTTTGATGATAACTTCGATGATTTTGAATAATTATATATATATATATATATATATATATATATATATATATATATATATATATATATATATATATATATATATATATATATATATCTGTGTCTGTGTGTGTGTGTGTGTGTGTGTGTGTGTGTGTGTGTGTGTGTGTGTGTGTGTTTAAATATTGTGAAATGAAAAGTCCAATTTCACCACTCAAAAAGGTTCTTTATTTCCACCTACTTACAGTTAAACAATTGCCAATTACACAGAATTACGTAATGCACACAATTACGGTTAAACAGTTGGTCCGTTAACTTCCACTTGCACTCGCGATTACGTAAACTCCTCCGACGCAAGCAGTCTTCTCGACCGTTCACACTAGCTCGTCAAGCACTGACAGACTCACTTCACTCGCTGCAGCTCTTTTTATAGGAATATCGCCGTCTTCTCGACCTCTCTAGTTTCCACGCGAAGGTTCCAGATGGCCGTGGAAGAGGGGGACAGGGCCGCCAGAGCAAGTGACATTTCCCTAATAATCATCCCCCTCAGTTAGTGACATATACTGATGAGTGGGTGTGGGCCATCTCCGACGCCGGTCAGTCCTTCCGCTAATTGTGTGAAACTGCTCCCTCCTCAAAGCTGGTCGTCCAGAACAGCACCATCGTAGCGGGCTAGACGATTCAGGTGTACCACCAACATCTTCCCTCGGGGAACCTTCTGGATGCGGTAGACCACGTCGTTAATCCTCTTCACCACCCGGTACGGTCCTTGCCATTTCTGCTGGAGCTTCGGGCAGCGTCCCTTGGTCCGCCTAGGACGGTACAACCAGACCAGGTCACCTCGCTGGAACCCTAGGCTGTTGGATTGCCTGTCATATCTGGTCTTCATGAGGTCGCTCGCCTTCTGGATGTTCTGGCGAGCCATCTCGTGCATGTCGTGGAGGTGGTCCACCAGGTTCTACACATACTCGATCACCGGCTGCTTCGCCTCCGGAGGGCTTGCAAAAGCCAGGTCACAAGGGAGGCGTAACTCTCGAAAGAACATTAAGCTGGCTGGCGTCATCCCAGTTGTGTCGTGTGTAGACGAGCGGTAGGCCAGCAACAAAAGTGGCACCTTGACGACCCAGTCTCGCTGATGGCTGGCCATCACCTTCCTCAGATGTTCCTCTAAGGTCTTGATGTATCTTTCGACCATGCCACCCAACTGGGGATGTAGAGGCGTCGTGCGGGTCTTGTTCACCCCAAGCCTTTGTAATGCCTCCTTCATTAGGTTGGAATCAAAGTTGGTAAACTGTGTAGCTCTAACGGCACCCCAAATCGACAGAACACTTGCTCCACGAGGCAGTCTGTGATTGTCTTTGCCTCTTGGTTTGGGATGGCATACACCTCCGGCCACTTGGTGAAGTAGTCCACGACCACCATTAGGTACTTGTTGCCTCGGTCGGAAACTGGGAACGGTCCAGCAATGTCAACGGCAAGCCGCATGACACTCCGACGTTGTACTGCTGCATGCGACCCCAGCTCCTAGTCTGGGTGCCGCCACTCGCCGCGCACACGTGACACTGACTTCACCATCTCTCAGCATCTGCTTGAAGCCTCAGCCAGTAGTACCGCTGCCGTAGTTTGTCAATCGTTCGGTTCGCTCCCAGGTGTCCTCCCGAAGTACCCGCGTACACTTCCTCCAAGACTTCCGGGACCTTACTCCGGGGAAGCACCAACTGTTCTCTCTGCGTCTTCCCATCGGGTTACTCCCATACCCGAAACAGCACGCCCTCTCTGGTCTTCAATGAGTCCCATTGGGCCCAGTGTAACTTGTAGGTGGAGCTCCTCGGTGCGATGTCCTCCCAGGTTGGTCTCGTCCCTGCCTCCACTTCCCTCAAGAGTGACACCCAGTCTGCGTCCGCCAGCTGCTACCTCCTCAGGCCTGCGCTATACCAGCCATCCGCAGGCACTGCTGTGGCTACTCGGACTGCTGTGGCACGCTCCTTCTCCTCCACTCTTGTACACTGGCCGCACCCTTCTGGACAGGGTCTTCGGGACATGGCGTCTGCTTTACCGTGGCTCTTCCCTCTACGGTGTTCCGAGGTGAAGTCATACTCCTGCAGCCTCTGGACCCAACGTGCTGTCTGGCCTTCCAGGTTCTTAAAGCTCAATAGCCAGGTTAGGGCGGAATGGTCAGTCCTCAGGTGGAATGGCTGACCGTACAGGTACTTGTGGAAGTGCTCCAAGGTCTTTACTACCGCCAATAATTCTCGTCGGGTGACGCAGTAGTTCTTCTCTGCCTTGGATAGCGTCTTGCTGTAGTAGGCCATCACCCGCTCATGGCCGTCCTGGATCCGCGATAGGACACCTCCAATGCAATGGTCGCTGGCGTCAGTGTCCACAATGAAGGCGCCACCCGGTTGTGGGAAACCCAAAATTGGAGAACTGCACAGGGTCTCCTTTACGTGCTGGAAAGCGTTTTCGGCGTCTTCTGTCCAAGCATAAGGCCGGTGTTCCTCTGTCAGGCAGGTGAGGGGTTTGGCGATGCTGGACAACCCCGTAATGAAGCGGCGGTAATAACTGCACAGCCCCAGGAAACTACGCAGCTCTGTCTTATCCCTTGGGCGAGGCCAATCTCTCACGGCCTTTGTCTTCTCCGGGTCTGTGGCCACTCCGGTTGCTGAGACTATGTGGCCCAAGTAGATAACTTCCTTGCGGAAGAGCTGGCAATTCTTGGCGTTCAGCTTCAAGTTGGTCGCCTACAGCCTCTGTAGCACCTTACTCAGATTCTCTTCAAGAGCCTTCCCAACGATGATGATGTCGTCCAAGTATAGCAGGCTGGCATCGTAAGTCAGCCCTCTCATCACTGACTCCATGAGGCGTTGGAAGGTAGCTTGTTCGTTCCAGAGGCCAAAGGGCATAACCCTGAGCTGCCAGAGCACTTGGCCCGTCGAGAATGCGGTCTTCTCCTTGTCTCTCGGTTCTAGAGCTACCTGCCAGTAACCCGACTTCAGGTCCAGGTTCGAGAACCACTGTGCACCAGCTAGCGTGTCCAGGGTGTCGTCAATCCAGGGTAAGGGAAAACAGACCTTCCGGGTGACAGCGTTCAGCCTTTTGAAGTCTACGCAGAAGTGCAGCTCGCCGTTCTTCATCGTCACCAAAACTACAGCGGAACACCAAGGGCTGTCCGACTCTTCAATCACTCCCCTGGATCTCATGTCCTCCAGCATGTCTCGTACTGCTCCTTGCTTCGCCAGCGGAACGCGCCTATGTGGTTGCCGAATAGGCCGGGCATCTCCGGTGTCGATGCGGTTAAGCACTTTGTCCGTGAGGCCGTAGTCACTATCACCTTGGCTGAAGACGCGCTGATACCATCTTAGCAGTTGTCGAACCTTCTCCAGCTGTTCTGTAGTCAGGTGGTCTGCCGCCCTCTCCACCAAGACTTCTATCCGGGGCCCCAGGTGTTGCTTCGGCGACGGCTGCTGTGTCTCGTCGATAGCTGTTACGGTCACCATGGGCTAGCACATTCCCAAATCCGTGGCGGCCTGGACGTCGTGATCGGCGTCCTTAGGATTTAGCAGTCTCACGGGCACCTCCTCTCGGCACGGCAGGAATACCCAGGCTACACACAGTCCGTTTACAGGCGTCTTCTGGTCCAACATTTTGTTCCTGGTTCTCTGGCCCTCCAGTCGCGCCGCCACCACCACCTTGCTCCTCGCGGGGACAACCACGTCTTCGTCCAAGACGACCATGCAAATTCCAAGGCGCTCTTCAGGTTGACGGAGTATAACCTCTTCTCCGATAAGCCGCAGGACCTTCTTGCCAACGTCGACCGTCGCCTCATGGCTCCTGAGGGCATCCAGTCTCCGAATCACCTCCTCAGCTACCTTCGCGACGAACACGCACAGACGCACGGCACTCGGTCCCAAGTTCAGCTCAAGCAGGGCCTCCTTCTCCACAGGCAAGGTGTCGCCCGATGCCGTGAAAAGCTGGTATGGTCAGCTCGGCTTCCATGTCGGCAAACCCTTCGCCACGTCAGGTCTGATGATGGCCACGGCCGCCCCGGTGTCCACCAGCACGCGGCACGGCTTTCCTCTTACCCAACCGTCCGCGATGAGGCTGTCATCCATACGCCGGCTGTCGGCGCGCAGTGTCACTCGAGGGGATGGTGGTGATGGCGCTGACGTGCCCGTCTCCACGCCGGCCCTTTCTCGTTTTCCGGCTGCTCTTCCTGTGGACAGCCCGGGCACCTGCAGAGAGGCTGCCCACACCCCCAACACAGGCCACTAGGTGTTCCCCGGCGTCCCTCAGCTGGTCTTCTGTCTCCGGCGTAGTGGGCACTCCTCGTTCTCGACGTCGGGATGGATGTTATTTTGGCCGCCTCCATCCTTAATGCCGCTGTCAGCGCCTCGAGGATGGTTTTATATTCGCCGAGCATTAGGCGCTGACGAATCTCCGCGTCCCGTACCCCGTCGACAAAATTGTAGGCGGTTTCCCGGGATACGAACTCCAGTGGCAGGTCACCCAAGGCCTTGCTAGCCAGCTGCTCGATCGCTATGGCGAACTCCTGCAGCGTCTCCCCGGGCTGCTTTGACCTTGCCTTGAGCTGGCTGTGGTACGCTGCGGCTAAGCGGTGGTTGCCAAACCGATTCTCTAGGGCCTCCCAGATGTCCTTGGGCGCCGCCATTGTCTGCAACGCGTTTAGGACTTCCGCGGCTCTTCCCTGGAGGCTGGCTATTAACTGTGTGGCCTCCTCCTCCGGTGACCACCTGTTGTGCCTGGCCATTGTGTCGAACTGGTGGCGGAAGACTTCAAACGTTGGCGCGCCGTCATACTTGGGAAGTTTGACGCGCGCAGATGTTGTGTCGCGTTCCGGCGCGTCGGCCTTCAAATCCTTCAGCTTCCTGCCGACGACGTCCTCCACCATGGCGTTCAGGGACTTGACGCTGCTCTCGGCCTTTCCCTCCAGGTTGTTTACGCGGTTCGCAAGGTCTTCGACGTCTTCCACCACGGCGTTCAGGGTCTTGGGGTTATGGTCTGCCTTTTCCTCTAAATCATTAAGGCGGTCGTCTACTTGACCCATCCGCTTGCCCAGATTCATGACGTCATCCCTCATGCCGGACAACTGTTCCTCAAATTTGGCGGCGAGAGCCACGTTCGCCACCTTCATTTCCGTGGTCAGTTCGGCCATCTTTGCGGTCATTGTCGTGGCCAAGTTGTTGTTTGCCTTTTCCGTCTTCGCTGTTAATTCGGCCTTCATTTCTTCCATCTTCCCGGTGATGTTGTCGTTGGCCGTCTTCATTTGTTTCAGTTCCGCGGCCAGGTTGTCATTTGCAGCTTCTGTTTTTGCAGCGAGGATTTCATTTGCCGTCTTCATTTCTTTCGGTTCCGCTAAAACCTTTTCTAATGCTGCCTCCATTGTGTTATGTCACACACCTGACAGCAAATGTGACTTTGTGGGCTCGTGAAATGAAAAATCCAGTTTCACAACTCAAAAATGTTCTTTATTTCCACCTACTTACAGTTAAACAATTGCCAATTGCACAGAATTACGTAATGCACACAATTACGGTTCACCAGTTCGTCCGTTAAGTTCCACTTGCACTCGCGATTACGTAAACTCCTCCGACGCACGCAGTCTCATCGTCCGTTCACACTAGCTCGTCAAGCACTGACAGACTGACTTCACTCGCTGCAGCCCTTTTTATAGGGATATCGCCGTCTTCTCGGCTTCTCTAGTTTCCACGCGAAGGTTCCAGATGGCCGTGGAAGAGGGGAAGGGGCCGCCAGCGAAAGTGACATTTCCCTAATAATCATCCCCCTCAGTTAGTGACAGAGACTGAGGAGTGGGTGTGGCCCAGCTGCCTCGGGTCCCTTCCAGCTGTCGCTGGTCAGTCCTTCCGCTAATTGGGTGACACTATTTATTAACAGTATGCCCCATGACAAGTAATATTACATGCTTTGTATTCTTTGGTATTGAATTTTTTTCTTGATTCGGTCTTTTTATGTCCTTATAGTTCCTATTAATGTTGATATCACATTCACTGTCACGACTTTAACTCTTTGTTTTTACGCTTCACTGCAATTCACTTCACATGACAGTCCTATCGAGTTGCAGTGTTATTGGAAGTGTCTCAGATATTTGGATACAAGATGTTATGTAGTCGCTGGCTAGCTTCCTCCATTTTTCCTAATGTGTTCTCCTAATGTGTTTCTTTGTTGTAGTACTTCTGGGCATTCCTATATTATGTGTTGTACTATTGGGTGTCCTGTGTTTCATGAATATGTAGGGTTATCTGCGATGTGGAGTCTGTGTTTGTATGAATTGGTTTTTCCATGTCCTGTAATTAGAACTGTAAAAGATGGCGTGAGTGACAGATTCACCTTGTGTCTCTTCTGTAATGGAGGGCAAGAAAGTCTTTGTTATTGCTCCTATAGTTGATTTGTTCCATTTGTTCTGCCAATCCTGTATTTGCTTTTCTCTAATCTCTGCTTCGATTGTAGATTTTGGTATCCTATTATAAACTGTTTCTATTCCTGTTTCTTCTCCTGCTTGCTTTGCTAATTTGACTGCTAGTTCATTTCTAGGGATGCCGATGTGTGCTTTTACCCACTTGAAGTATATTTTCCAGTTTCGTTGACTAAGTTCTGCTATAACACTGTGTATATCTGTTGTTATGGAATTATGTTTCTTGTTGTTCACGAGAAGTGACAGAGTTACTTGACTGTCAGTATGGACAGTAACTGTGTTCTCTAGTTCTGCCACCAAAAGTTTATTGATTTCTGCTATAGCTTTTAGGATTGCTATCTGTCCGGCTTGATTACTAGAGAAATTTTGGTTCAACTTGAATTTTAGTAATTTGGTAAAGTTGACAAAGTTTAGTAATTTGATAAGTGTGGGAGATTGGTATAGAGCCTTCGGGGACTCCGCCTCTCACTGGTCTGAGTGTTAATGCTTTCCCCGCAACTGAGACTTTAACTGTGCGGTGTCGCAAGAAGCTGTTTAGAATGTTGATAATATGTGTTGGGAGCCTCAGTTGGCTCAATTTATACAGTATCCCGGCATACCACGTCGTAGAGAAAGCCTTCTCGACATTCAACGAAACCGCAGCAGTGAAGGCGCCTTCCTGGAAGCCCACTCGCCACTCGTCTCCACCACTCGCAGTAACTGCTGAACTATCGAGTGCCCAGGACGAAATCCAAACTGATGGTTGTGTATGGCTTAAATGTCACAGAATGTGGGACAATCGGATGAGAATCAACCTCTCGACAACTATCGAGATGTTGGAAAGGCGGCTGATGTATCGTTAGCTGGAAGGGTGCACCGGATTCTTCCCAGGTTTCAATATGCATATCACCCGGGCCTCCCTCCACTCTCGTGTATAGTACCCAAGGGTGAGGCATATATTGATAAACCAGTTTAAGAAGAGAACCGCGTTTAAGGAAAGATGGCGGAGCATGAGGAGTGTCAGCCCATCAGGACCCGCCGCTATTTTTTGGTTTGAGACGCTGGAGTGCGCCTTGTACTTCACATGGGACGGATGGTTGGGAGTCTTTCCGCGTCCTCAGGAGGAAGTCACAGGAGCCGGCGCAGACGCAACACCTGGGGCCCCGGCTGGAAGACTTACAGGGCTGCCTTAAGCACTATTATGTTTTGCACAATATTAACAATTTTGAAGCAGTGTACTGATATTGATAAATGAGTTACGCAAAACGTTGTCAAGAATCGATCTAAATTTTACAGTAATAAACCAGTGTATTGATGACATCTCATTTGGGGAGGTCTGAGTGGTTTCATAACAAATGTTCAATTTGTTTGACATACAACTACTCACACATCTTACTAATTGGAGCTATAAGAATAAATATATAACTGAAACTGGTTAAATGTGTTATAAATAAACTAGCTCTAACAGACTTTCGCTCTGAAACACATTATTTGTTGCTTGTTTATATTGATTTTTATATGCAACACGGCTCAAGTTTAGTATTCCTGATATTTATAATTACCTTTCAACATGAAGGAATCATTATTAATGTTATATACTTGTGATGATTTCTAATAACTAAGACATTCATATTTACGAAGCAATTTCTACTTCCGCGCCCTCTATAACTCGTTACGCGCACCTCCTGTTTCATGAAACTTCCACCATGTGTGCTGTAGTCAAATTCACTACACGTGAGGGAAATGTCAACTGGAGGTTTCTATCCATGTTTGTGTGTCAGCTTTATTTTAGTGTTATCATGTTTTATTTTCTGTACCGCAAACATACATAGCAGGTAGTGGAGTAGTTGCATTCTAACCAGATACTTAATGACGATGCTTTACTGGAGATAGATATTTGGGGATCACGAAAAGAAGAACTGATACTTGAGCCAAACTAGAAATTAGAAAATAGCATATATATATTAAACTTATATACCGTTTACACGCGATACTGCGCTACTAAATAAATGGAAACATTTTTATCAAAATTATCTCTAATATGATAAATGTTGTAGCACGTGATTTAATAAGTTTATGCCAAATGAAATATACTACATTTGCAGGAAATGTGCTCAGAAGTCGTTTTCATTATGAATCAATTTACATAAAAGTAAACAGTAAGAGATAAACAAAGACTAACTACACATATGACCTAGATCTTGTTATAGAACACAATTTATGTCTCATACAATTTATTTTGTAGAGTCAACAATTTCGGATTTACGCTTTGTTATATTTCACAATTTCCCAATAGTTATATTTTTTTAAAAGTGACAAGTCGTTATTACTTTCTATTATGGACTTACTCGAGTTATAAGGTATAGTATTGAGGTAGTGTGTGGTTTTTTAGGGCCCGTCGAAAACAAGGTCATTTGGGCCCGTAAAGTATTGTATTATCGTCCAATAATTCAATATCGATGTTTCAGTAGCAACACAAGTTTTGAAGTCCCCAGAACTAGAACGTATTTCCAAATAAATCCCATTCTTCCAGGAAATGTAGAGAAGCAATTTCGAATTAAGAAAGCGATGAGAAAACTATATCAATTTAAGAATGAGATTGTTTATTTTCTGTTGGAGATACAAAGAGAAGGAAATTTCAAACATCCCCTAGTTAATCACTTTTAAAAATTTGACGGTCACATATAATTTATTGTCTTTTGTCTCTTCACGACATTATAGACAGAAATGTTACTGTAATATATCCAAATTTTGCATATAGATATAAAGTATCCATTACTTATCTGACTTGAATCTAAAAACAAAGAGAATCCTTTCTTATTGTGAAGTATGTTTAATGTGACGACTAATGCTAGGTAAATCCTAAAGAGGCACTGCTGTCAGCTATATTAAACCTATTTATAAATGTTGCTCTTTCGCTCCTCCTTCCTTGTGTAACGTTATAGAAAATGCTAGAACAATAAAAAATAGTTACTAAAAATAAAAACTTTGCATCATTTTAAAACTTCAATTAATTTTTTGTACGAATAAATGTGAATGAGGACAGAGATATGCAACATAACTCGAACAAAATTGATGAACTTGTCAAATACATGTGAGTGTTGGTACTACTGCAGTCGGGGTGAGTGAGTGTGTGGGGTTTTAGGGCCCGTCGACAGCAAGGTCATTTGGGCCCGAAGTCAATAATAAAACCTAAAACCTACTCAAATTTAGCTAAAAACGTACAATAAAATAAAACACTCAACCCTTAAAAGCACATAAAACCATCTAAAAACAAATAATTTAAAATCTCTAAAATTAATAACTATGAAATACAAGTTAGACTTGTTTATTAAAACCTATTTCTAAAACAAACCGCAGTGCCTTATCCACGGCCACTGGGTCTCCCCCTAAAATACTGAACAAGTTAGCTCCCAAGCCCAAAGACTGGCGAACGCTGCCGTACTGAGGGCAATCGATTAATATGTGCCGCACAGTGAGGCGTACTGAACACGGAGCACACACAGGGGCCGGTTCCCCTCTTAATAGATGGCCATGAGTGGCTCGTGTGTGCCCAATTCTCAGCCGGGTGAGTATCACCTCGGCCCGCCGGTTATCCCTGCAGGAAGTTGGCCAGGGTTGTACGCTCTCCTTTATAGCCCGGAGTTGTGTGCCGTGTAAAGCTGTCCAGGATTGCTGCCAAGCAGATAGGAGCTGGCGACGGAAAAAACGTTGCACATCCTGGAATGACACCGTAGTTGTTAAACTCCGGGGCAAACGGCAAGCGGACTTTGCAGCCGCGTCCGCCTCATCGTTTCCGGAAATCCCCACATGGCCTGGGGTCCAAGTAAAAACAAAATTGTACCCGCGCCTGATCATTTGCGAGATCTGGGCCTGTATTTTTAAAACGAGGGTGTGAGCGGCAGTGTGCTGTTGCAAGGCCTGAAGAGCACTCAGAGAATCAGTGCAGACAATGAAAGAGCCAGGAGCTAACTTGCAAATAAAAAGGAGCAAATAGAAGGTGGCATACAGTTCTGCGGAAAAAACTGAAGTGGAGTCCAGAAGGCGAAATTTATGAGCTACCTAACTGGGAACCGTCCATAAAGAAAGGAACATAGTTAGGGTATAGGCCCAATAGTTCGACAAAAAGTTGTTTGAACACCGAATGTGGAGTAGCGAGTCTAGAGTTGCTTGAATGAGCGAGATCGAACACCGCACGACCGAGCTGCCATGCAGGATAAGGGCAGATGGACGACATCTCCACGCGAGGCATTCGGAGGCCATGGGAATGTAGGAGATCCCGAAATCTTATTCCCATGGGACGTGTCCGAGAACCAAGGCGCATATGACGGTGGACTAAATCTGGACACAGAACTGGTTTAAAACAAGGATGATTGGGATAACTTGCCAACTTCGAGACGTACGAGCAGAGTAACAGCGAGCGACGAATATGGAGTGGAGGTTCGCCTGTGTCTGCATACAGGCAGTCGACTCGAGTGGTGCGGAAAGCTCCTGTGGCAAGGCGGATGCCAGTGTGATGCACGGTGTCTAAAAGGCGAAGTTTAGAGGCGGTCGCTGCGCCATAAATAAAACTGCCACAGTCCAGCTTGGACCGAACCAGAGAGCGGTACAGCCTCAACATTACCGTGCGATCGCCCCCCCCAAGATGCTCCAAATAATACCTTCAGCACCCGAAGAGAACGATCGCAAGAGGCTCGAAGGTGACGAATGTGGTGCTCCCAATTTAGTTGTCGGTCCAAGTAGAGGCCCAAGAACTTCAGGTGTGAGACAAATTGCAGGGGTGTGCCGTTCAACTGAAGATCAGGAGGCGGTTGAATACCTCGTATGCGGTGAAAGTGGATACACTGCGTCTTCGCAGCTGAAAAACGGAAGCCGGTTTGAAGCGCCCAAGCTACTAGCTGGGTAATGGTCAGCTGCAGTTGGCGCCCAATGTGATCTATGTTGGCCGACCTATAATAAACTGCGAAGTCGTCAACATAGAGGGATGATGGAATTCCACTTCGAACGGCACTAGTGATGCCGTTATTCGCTACGGCAAAAAGGGTGACGCTCAAAATCGACCCTTGAAGTACACCGTTCTTCTGTATCCGTTCCTGGGATATCGTTTTACCTATGCGCACACGAAAACGGCGAAGTTTTAAAAAATTACATAACAACTCGGGTAGATGACCACGCATGCCGTATCCATGTGGGTTACGGAATATGCCGTACCGCCAAGTGGTGTCATATACCCCTCAAGGCATGTTAGATTATCGACACTTGAGCGATGGCGACGAAAACCGCATTGCAAGTTGGACAGATGGTTATGTTTTTCTAGCCAACAATTTAACCGAGCGTTTATCATTCGCTCGAAGGTCTTACAGATGACACTCGTCAGGCAAATGGGGCGACAGCTAGATGGAAGTGTGCGGTCCTTTCCGGGTCGAGGGATGGGGATGACAATACCCACTCGCCAGGAGGAAGGGAAAACCCGCTCATGCCAAATGCGGTTATAGATGTTTAAAAGGAAACATCGCGCCTCAGATGGAAGATGTAGCAGCATCTGTCGGTGTACGTCATCGGGACCTGGAGAAGAATCCTTTGCTAACGCCAGAGAATTGGCGAGCTCGGCTGCTGTAAAAGGTTGGTTCTACGGCTCGGTGAAGTCACTATTAAAATTCAGTGGTACCCGCTCCGCCTTTTCCTTAATAGGCAGGAAGAGGGCGTCATAGCGGACAGTTGGGCTAGTAGCAGCAAATGAGGTAGCTAGGGCTTCAGCTATGTCCTGCTCGGTGGTGCACATGGAACCGTTGATGGCAAGGCCGGGAATTACCGTCCGGCGATACTTGCCATACATCCGCCGAACAGCTGACCATACTTGTTGGGTAGAGCTGCGCCGGGAAAGCGAAGACACATAGGCTTCCCAAGATTTACGCTTTGCGTTTCGCAGTATAAAGCGTGCCCTAGCGCGAGAGCGTTTGAAGGCGACGAAGTTCCCTTCCGTCGGGTGCCGCTGAAAAACGCGCAAAGCACGTTTGCGTGCTTTGCTTGCCAAACTGCATTCCTCAGGCCACCACGGTACAGGAATACGACGTGGTGTAGGTGAACCTCGAGGAATGCTGGATTCTGCTGCGAGCAGGATCGAGCAATTAAAATGTTCGACCATTTCGTCCATGGTGTCGAAACCATCGTCGATGAGGTGTATGAGGGATTAGAATTTTCCCCAGTTAGCTTTGGAAATAATACAGCGAGGATGTCGAGAAGGTACACATTGGTGGCCAGAAAAATGAATGTTAATGGGGTAATGACCACTGCCAAAGAGGTCGGAAAGTACTGACCACTCAAGGAGTGGTGCTCATGACGGACTGCAGAAAGAAAGGTCTAGTACGGAATGTGTACCATAACCGGATGATAGGAATGTCAGGTAACCAGTATTTAGCAGAAGCAGGTCAGACTTATCGAAGACGTCTACGAGCAGGCATCCACGGGCGTCTTCAGAGTCTAATCCCCAGAGCGTGTGCTTGACATTCAAATCTCCCACATTGAGTAGTGGTGAGGGGAGCTGAGCCAATAGAGCTAGAAGATCACGCTCTGGAACTATACTGAGCGATGGCAGGTACATATTACAGATGGTAAAACTAATGCTCTCCAGCTGTATCCGAACAACCACAGCATGCAATGGTGTGGTGAGAGGAACGTTGGCGGCTGAGATGTTAGGCGCCAGTAAGGTAGCAACGCCACCGCTTGCACGCATACCTGCAAGAGAGTCGCTTCTAAATGCAGAGAAAGAGTGAAGGTGTAACGAGTGATTGGGATGTAAGTGGGTTTCCTGGAGGCAAATAATTGACGGTGACCGTTGAGAAACTAAATGTTGTAGGTCTTTAGTACGAGCTCGAAAACCGTTGACATTCCACTGGATTATTTCCATGATGAATTTTAAACGGGCCATTTTAACTTTTTTCTTCACCTTGGCTGACTTGGGCCCTACGATTCGAAAATCGTTAGCCTCCTGTGACTCCGCTGATGTTCGGGAGTCAGAACTCCTACGGCTCGTAGAACGAGGCCGGGATCTAATAGAAGGCGAGCGAATTCGAGGTCTATGTTGTGGCCGAGATCGGTTTTTCACATTTACTACTGGATTGTTGTTACTCGTTGATGGCTTGGTGGCTGGAGTCTGTACGGCTGAAACGGAGGCTGTGCTGATGGATATGCAAGCAGTCTGAGACGTGGGTTTAACGGCTAGAAAGTCAGTCTGCGTGGAGGCGTGGGCGACAGGGACGTGTTGAACAGCAACAGTGGTGTTGGGAGTACGGCGAGCTGCTGATGCATATCCAGTAGTAGTAGCAGGCTTTAGTTGCTCAAAGCGCCGTCGTGCCTCTGGAAACGTCAGGCGTTCCTTTACGCGTAGCTCCTGAACGCTCTTTTCGTCCATGAATCTTGGGCACTGTCGCGAAATGGAGGAATGACTGCCGCCACAGTTCACGCAACAAGGTCTTCGACTGCAGTTTGGATCGTCGTGCTTCGGTAGGCCACATTGCTCACAAAGAGCAGGATTGGTACATGTGACCTTAGTATGTCCGAACCGCTGACATTGGAAACAGCGCATGGGGTTCGGGACATACTGGCGGACGTTAGCACGTTCATAGCCGCAATAGATGTACTCGGGTAGCTTAGTCCCGGCGAAAGTAAGAAAAACCGTACGTAGCTGGTACTCCTTCCAATCTTGTTTTCGAGTTAGCCGGTACGCCTGACAAACGAGTTGATCGGAAAGGCAACTTACTATTTGCTCATTCGCAAGACCATCCAAGCTGGAGGTGGTGACTACTCCTCTGCAGGTGTTAAGGGTATTGTGAGGGGCTACCCGGATAGGGTAGGAGCCCAACAAAGACGCTTTTTGTAGTTGTTTAGATTGGTCCGCTGTTGTGGACTCTAATAGTAAGCTGCCGTCTCAGAGACGGGTAGCGTTTTTGACAGGGACACTGATCTTATCGAGCTCACGTTTTATATAAAATGGACTAATATCATTAAAGGTTTTACCATCACATGCCAAGGTCATCAATAAATAAGGGTCAATGAAGGAGGTTTTGCGCGGAGAAATGATGATATAGACCCCCATCCGGAACCGTCGGCGTCAGCCTGCCATCCAGGGGTTAAAGAAAAAATACACCGAATCTTCACGTTCTGTGCCGTCATGGGGACCCCAACCATGACCGATCTCATTTGTCCCTCAGAAAAGCTACCCTTCAATATCCACTGCTTGTCCGTATGGGTAAACCGTTCACCACGCACACCCCGGCTTTATGCCCCTACCACAGGAATAACCGCCTGTGGCTCCCCACTTTAGGCCGCGCTGCGTATAATAGGCACATGCGGATTCAGGGGACTTGTGGTTGATTACACCGGGGTTCCGTCAGCGGTAACACGTCCGGTCCGTGATACTAACCCAACGGCAACACGGCCGTCGGGAGATTAACACAGACCGGGCCCTCAAGGAGCTACGTGGGTGTACTTGACGGTGTGGACGGGCTCCGCACCTAAGGCTACACATAGGGGCAGTGCGAAGGGTCCGCCCAACCTTCACTTTTGCGACCTCCGGAGAGCACACATGTCGGAAGCCGCGCTGAAAACCGTGGGACAGAACCACGGAGATAGGAGAGATCCCTGCTGGTGTCCGCTCTCCGCAATAATAAACTTAGATCAGTCAAGGAACTTCCGATTCCCTGGGTTACCTCCTGTCGGTCATCTCGCCGCGAGGAGGTGATTTTGGCTCGGTTGCGCATTGGGAATTGTTATTTTAGCCACAGCTTTTTATTGAATAGGACTCCCGTTCCCGTTTGCCCACTGTGCAGTGCTGACCTGACTGTCCGTCACTTGCTTCCAGAGTGTTTTAGCTTGGCACGTCTCCGCAGGTCTCTCCAGCTACCGGCCAGCTTGGCAGAGATTCTCGCGGATGACGAAACGGCGGTGAGCAAAGTTTTAGCGTTTGTTTCAGCTGTGGATTTTAGAATTTAACCTCAAGTACCTTTTTTTTAATATATATATATATATATATGCAGTTTTAATGGATTTATATATAAAATATATTTTTAGAAATGTTTATATCTGGCTTTTGCCATGACTAGTTTTTTTAAGGGCGCTGATGACCGCCGTAGTTGAGCGCCCCTATACATATCATCATCATTATCATCATCATCATCATCCCTGCTGGTGAGACAGGAGTTATAAACCTAATACCTTACGTGCTAATAATTATAATAAAAAAACTAGAAGGGGAAGAAGGTGATGCATACTGATCAGCAGTAGCAGAGCGTGGCACAGTTGATAAAGGTGAAGGGGATGAAATAAGGGTGAGTGGCTAGGGACCCCGGGATCTTCAATCCCGTACCTACCGTATTAGGTCCCTGGGGAAAAATACCAGAGCCTCTTCTGCCAGTTTTCGGGCTTACTGATGGGCCTTCTCGGCAGCCGTAGTGGTCGTGGGGTACACCAAGTCCCCACCGTACATCACCCCATCAGTCAGTCCCCTACTTCATGTTGCCCACCCCTCGGGACGAGGTCCGCAGAGGTTGGATTTTGAGTGGCTACTGCAGTCGGGAGTAGACACTCAGCCTCAATCTGAACATTGTTCTACCATGAAGAAGTGCTCAGGTTTATTTAAATTCTCTTACTTTGACCAACATTCAGATGTACTGTTATTTGTCTTTGAAAAGACTTCACAGAGAGACTACTTGAGACTTGCTGTTGTAAATTGCTTTGAGAAGTTGTTTCTTCTGATTATTACCATTTTTCTGTATATATCTGCCATTACCTGTATATAGTGTTCCTTTACCTGAAGTCTTGTCTTTTTGTCTGGCTACATTTTATTCATAGATTCTTATTTTAGGGATTTGAACACCACGTAACTCATCCCTTTATTCAAAGGCAATTCTAAAATTTTCAAATAAAGATGTTAGGGAATACAACATAATTATAAATAATCAGACTTCGTTTATGACGACCTCCGTCTCCTTTAGTTTTGTCAACAATGTACTAGAGGTGGTCATGTATATTATCTGTGCTGTGCACTTTCTGTACAATTAATAACTTGAGAGGCGTATCATTGCGGGCAGTGTCTGACCCTTTAAGAACTTTGAGGTTAAGCAATGTTTTATTTGTTTTAATTCTCGAGGTGAAGTCATAAAAATGAGTTCTCTCTTTGTATTTGAATCACTTTACTTTCAGGTTTGTCGTCATTTGCCGTCTTTGTTTATTCTCCGGTCACAAAAACAGAAAGCTCAATGTGAATGAGCATGGCTTGTACTTGTGTTTGTCACGTATCGCAGTTGTCTTTCATTAGAGGTTTGAAATGACAAACACCGGTATTTGTAGCCATGTTTTCCCTCATAATATTTTATACTGCTTTTGTTACACGTATTTTACACGTTTTACAAACGGGTAACGATCTGGACCACTAAGCTGTTGTATTTACTTAGTAATTAATAGTATACTGGTCTGAATTAAATGTATATAAGAGATACAAATTTGTCAATATCCGCTACTAAATACAAATTTTTAGAAAATGTCAAATGCAGCCACAAATATATACAACCTTTGTGTTTAGCTCATTAGGAAATTATTGGAATCTTGCACAATGTTAGCTGTTGAATTGTGTAATTTTCAAACAGGGCTGATGTGAATTGAAATCAATATACAAAAGATGTCTTTATTTTG
The DNA here is from genome assembly GCA_030765055.1 of Mantis religiosa. Classification (NCBI taxonomy): domain Eukaryota; kingdom Metazoa; phylum Arthropoda; class Insecta; order Mantodea; family Mantidae; genus Mantis; species Mantis religiosa. The sequence continues at coordinate 345,260 of JAUKNK010000159.1, forward strand.
TTGCACATGTATAACTTTCTGTATGCTTTCGTTCTGAAGCACAATAAATTGTGTCACTTTATATTGATTTATATATTAAATATAACTCCAAATTACTATCATTCACATTAAACACGTCCTCTACTTCAAAACAAAACTTCATGTGTCCTTATGTTCTGGAAGACATTTGTAATAACTATGATAGTTTGACAAATACATAGCGATTATAGCTTGCGCGCCATCTACTGACGTCGACATGCACTTAGTGTTTCACAACACCGCCACCATGTGCCGCTGTGATCCCAGTCACTTTTTAAGCAGACAGAACTTTTGAAATGCAGGTCTGTTTCTGGTATTTTCTTCCCTTTCTTTCTTCTTTGGCGTTTAATTAATACTTTATGTACCACGAATTTGCGTACATGGAGGATCGTATTATGTACGGAAACTAAATGCCGAGGTTGCTATGTAAAGTATATTCTGGTATCATCTGCAACTAAATTAAACAATAAGGTCGGTTAAATATCAAACTGTGCATATTTTCAACTTTTTAAGGTGGCACTCGAAACTCTTCAAGAAAAGCTCATAATTAATCACCATTAGTCACTTTGAGTGACTTTAGTGTATGTTATTATGATTGTTGTTTTGATTAATGAAGTGCATATTGAAATAGTGTCCTCAGAACATTGCGGACGGCTGGGTATGAGGAAAGCCGTGCCGCGTGCTGGTGGACACCGGGGCGGCCGTGACCATCATCAGACCTCAGGTGGCGAAGGGTTTGCCGACGAGGAAACCGAGCCGACCATACCAGCTTGTGTCGGCATCGGGCGACACCATGCCTTTGGAGAAGGAGGCCCTGCTGGAGCTGAACTTGGGACGGAGTGTCCTGCGTCTGTGGGTGTTCGTGGCGAAGGTGGCTGAGGAGGTGATTCTGTGACTGGATGCCCTCAGTGGCCACAAGGCGGCGGTCGACGTCGACAGGAAGGTCCTGCGGCTCAACGGAGAAGAGGTCATACTCCGTCAATCCGAAGAGCGCCTTTGAAACGGTAGGGTAATTTTGAACGAAGACTTGGTTGACCCCGCGAGGAGGGAGGTGATGGTGACGGCGCGACCAGAAGGCCAGACAGCAGGTTGGGTCCAGAGGCAGCAGGAGTACGACTTCACTTTGGAACATCGCAGAGAGAAGAGTCACGGTAACGCGGACGCTGTGTCCCGAAGACCCTGTCCAGAAGAGTGTGCCAATGCAACAAAAGTGAAAGAGAAGGAGTGTGCCGCAGCATTTCGAGAGGTCACGGCAGTGCCTGCGAATGACTGGTATAGCGCAGGCCTGAGGAGGGAGCAGCTGGCGTACGCAGACTTGGGGCCACTCTTGAGGGCAGTGGAGGCAGGGACGAGAAAAGCCAGGGCGGACGTCGCACAGAGGATCGCCACCTACAAGTCTTACTGGGCCCAGTGGGACTCGTTGAAGACCAGAGGGGGTGTGCGGTTCCGGGTATGGGATTCACCCGATGGGAAGACGCAGAGAGAATAGCTGGTACTTCCCCGCAGTAAGGTTCCGGAAGTCTTGGAAGAAGTGCACGCCGGTACTTTAGGTGGTACACCTGGATCACCTGGCCCGCTACGAAGGCGCTGTTCGGGACGACCAGCCTTGATGAGGGAGCAGATTCGCCTGGCGGCAGATTCGCGATGCCAAACAATAAATGATAGCCGGTGGAGATTCGGGAAACTTCGGGGACGATCGTTACCGGAAGCGACATTCAGTTGAACGAAGTGTTTTTAAAATGAACAGTTTTTAGGTTATCTAGCAAACTGTAATTGTGAACAGTGTATTGCTACGAAAATAAAGTGCAGTGTTTTGTGTTTGTAACCTCGACTTTTTATTTCACGAACTCACAAAGTCACAATATATAAAGTTTCCCTAACAAAGTAGCGTAGAAACCTGCAGTTCAAATGTCCCGAGTGTTCCCTCTGACAACAGCGACACGCAGTGGTAGTCTCTGGCAAAACGAAGTACACCTAGAAGCCTACAGATATTTGCGGGGGTTGAAATTGTTATGTATATATCAATGTGTCTTAGTTATTAAACATCGTTTATAAGCTTTTAGAACAATTAAGCTTTATTTTGGTGTAGAACATATCCTAGATGTGAATCATAATACTTTGGAGCTATATTTTATACAAAGATCAATATAGTCGGAGTAGAGTTAATGTGTTTTCGGAACAAAGGTATGCAAGTACCTATATAACTACCACAAATTCAACCTCCTTCTGTATATATCCCCGGCAGAGGCCGCCATCATCGGCAACCAGGAGTAGTCAGCTACCCGCTGTCGCACAGCCTAAGTGCGAACATTGTAAATATTGTACATAGGCAAGTCTGCACTGTGTAGAGCGTGTGATATTGGGACGTACGTGGTATGCCCAGGCGTGTGTGTGCGCGTGCGCAAGATAAACGCAGTGTAAATATGTAAATATAAAAACAAGAAAAAGAAAGACAGAGACAAATAACGAGATAAAACTGGTTCTCGGCGCACCCAGAACAGGTCGCCGTATGGGCTTTAGAAGAACCCCAAGGACAATAAAAAAAACCATACCCAGAATTATAAACCCAAGTAAATTTAGAGTCTGTAGGCCGGGTCCAATGTACCGGCACCAGGCAAATAAGTTACATATAAAAATCCTTAAGCCTCTTCTGTATATTTATTCATATTCCGTTAATATTTTTTTTTATTTGTGAATAATGTAGTACAATTATGACAGTGACGATCACTTCTTAGGCGTGTTAGGCTTTGAACTCCGAGTACAGCGATGCATAGAGAGTGATGTTAGATACCTAAAACAGACCAGAATATAAAAATGAGATTATTCCCTAGAACAATACTTTATAAACCCGCTTACTGATTGTTTCTGCCACCACCTGCATCATAGTCGTCCATTGTGAAGGGGATTTTGACCATATATCTACAAAACTGAATGTAGAGATTTCACTTTATATAAATACACCTTAAACATATTTAACTTTAATCTAAATTGTTAGTCGTTTTAGAGAAGTAAGAGTTTTCAATATATGGTATAGTCCGCCTGCGGACTTCGTGTCTCATCCGAAAAGGCGCTAAAATAAAATATTCTGGTACTTGATTATTTAACTGAACCTTTTATACACAAACGTACGAGCGATGTTTCCAACATGAATGCCGATAGCGTGATACGATCCTGGAAATTGACAGCAAAATAATAAACAAAATATTTGATTAATTCATAGCTTTAGTTAATTGGTAATCTAAATATACCAAATGGAAATGAGATATATGCCCTTTGTTAAATAACTTTCAGTCAAATTTAATAAGTACTACAACAGGTTTAAGTCAATAGCAAAAGAGTTCAAATAGAAAACTAAAGTAAACAGAAATATGACAATCGACATATTAGCCTTGTTTATATGAGCTGGATGTTTAAAGTGGTTCAGGTGGTTCCGTTGCCGTCCGCAGCCGGGAGGTCCAGGTTTGATTTACGTGGATAACGTCCCGGATTATCTCCTTTATTATTTCACATCATCTCTCATCTGATGTTCTCTTTCAGAGTAGGAGAGTCTCAAACGTCTCGGCGTTGTATGACAGGGTGATATGATAAGCGAAATTTCTTTCTCCGTTATGACGGTTTCCTTTCTTTACAAGTAGACGAAAAGTGCATGTTACGCACTAACCCTGGGATTTGATTGTGGGACTCATCTAGGGGAATGAACCACCAGCCCTACTGACTAAAGGACCTCCACAAGTGAGTATTCAGGAGTGATGCTGTGGCGGTACCGCTGTAAGCATCTGCGGATTCAAGGAAGGGATATATTGTCCAGGCAGTAGCGTGGTCCAAGGTGAGGAACGATGCAAGACGAAAGCATTATCAAGGCCCTACTTACGTCCCTGTAAATTAGTGAGGGCTGTGTCTGGATTACTGAGTGAGGGTAGTTGTGTGTGATGTGTTAAGGTATTGAAGGGTGAGAATGTTTGAGGAATGCTAGATTAGGTTATTGTGGATTACTGTCTGCAGTTTTGCATCTTCACTTGGCGAAATGACCTCTAACGCTGAAGTCATTTGGCCCTCTGGATGGTGCCCTGCTATGTGCTGTCCATCGAGCATCAGCTAGAGAGCTGCCACATCCTGCTTGATGTATCTCCGGATGGTCAATTTCTGTTCAATATATATGGTGGAAGGCCTTGCATACCGCCTAATTAACCTGGAGGGAAAGGCCGATACGAATACAAAGTCCCTGAACGCCATGGAACAGGACATCGTCGGCAGGCCGTTAAAGGATTTAAAAAACTTAAAGACACGGCGAGACAAATTTCGAAGTCCTTCGTCGTCAATTTGACACGGGGACTAAACACAACAATTGGTCACCAGAGGAAGGGGCCGCACAGTTAATAGCCAGCCTCCAAGGACGGGCCGTAGAAGTCCTGAACGCTGTCCAGTCAGCGACGGCACCCAAGGAGATCTGGGAGGCCCTGGAGAACCGCTTTGGAAATCACCACTTAGCTGCACCGTAGCGCAGCCAGCTAAAATAAAGGTCACAGCAGTCAGGGGAGACGCTACAGAAGTTAGTCCTGGCAATCGACCATATGGCCAGCAAAGCCTTAGTCGGTTTTCATTGCAGTCATTGTCGCGTAGAAGTTGTCTGTAGCCGTGTTCAGCTCTTTCAGCTCTAGTAGAATATTTGCCAATGTAGCGACCATTGTCTATGTTCCACTTCCTGACACCAATTGTGACGTTGTGCGTTTGTAGTGTTACATGCTGGTCCAGGATATAGTCTTATAAGACTGCCTCTCACAGCTCTAGCTCATGTATCCTAAACTATATTATACAATATATTTTAGGAGAATAATCAGGAAATACGCTTTTGATTCTGCATTGCAGTAACGGCAACGCACGTTTTGAAACTCCTATGTTCACTAAATGATAAAGGAGTTTGTGTGGCTGTTTGTGATAACAGTCATACACTGACCAACACATGTGTCTCTGACAGATTTGTACTGAAACATCATCAATGACAAATGACTGCCGGGTGGAAAATCAATTGGACAGCAGTCAAGTAAAGTTTACATTAACATTTAAGTGAGTGTAAAATTATTATCACACTCCAATAAATAATGAAGGAATAGGAGCATATTTGAAAGAATATATAAAATTCTAGCCCAGCACTGAGGTGTCGTTGAAGGTGAACCCTGCTCCATGGAACAGGAGCCTTATTGCCATCCCGGCACACTGTCCCTTACTTGTATTCTATGGGTGTTAAGTCAACGGACGTTGGTTTGATGACTGGTTTTTGTTCTGATGAGTTGAGTTTTAAAGTGAAGAGAAATTTACTCGATTTGTTTAACCCATATAGCTTTCTGTAGACTTTCGTTGCCAAACACAATACTTTCTGTCATTCTATGAGCGTCTTTTACAGTAATACAGCTATAACTTACTATCTGACAAATTTTCTATCTGCCTTGCAAACAATGCTGACCATCCTTATTATAAATGATTTAAAACATTCTTAACAATTAAAGACACACTACTATAAATATGAAAATTATAACTAGTGCGTCATCTATGTCAGGCTTGTTGTACCTCGTAATGCATTATACTTCCACTATGTGTCGCTGTGTACTCAAGAAACGCTCGGGACCTTAAAACTGTACGTTTGTACCGGCTTTCTTCGTCAGGCTTTTCCTTAATGTTAAAATATTACTTTCAATGCCGCACCTAAACATAGCAGGTAGAGGATTCTTTCACAAGTTTTGCATTTATTCATTGTAACACATAATAAATGTCGAGCGTGCATAGAAAATATGTATTTGGGTATCTGCTCAATTTAGAAAAAAATGTTTTTCTGCCAAATACTAAACGGAAAAGTCGGTTAAATACCAAACTTGTATGCAACTTCACTATGCTCAAGAATGGTACACAAAGAATTCCAGTAAATCCCATAATAACAGATTTCCCCTTAAAGGGAAATTTTTCCGCAAGTTTTAAATTTTTTAGATATAGCTGCAATCCTTTGTTTGAAATATTAATTGCTTAAGATATATTTATGATAAATGAAATATATATCTTCACTTCGCTTGGAATATCATCAGAAGACTACTAATCATCAGAAGAGATAAACAAAATCTGACTCTTTCGGACATATTCCTGGTTTCATGACTGAATTTACAAGCATCTATAATTTTGTCGAATACTAAATTGATATTCCTTTCTTTTCAGCTCTCAGATGTTCAATGGCAACAATCTGTTAAACGTACATAGCGAACAGCACCTTAGAACAATTGCTTTACCTTCAATTCTATTTTAGAATCGTATTCTCTTTACAGCTACAATCAATCTCTGCCAAAGTTTAACTCGATATAATCAAATAAATTGAGGAATATACTTCTAAAGAAGTAGAAACTTACATGCGCATCATCTGTGCGCCCCACATCTAATTGGTGTTGCATGAAACTTCCACTGAGTGTCGCTGTGGTCGCAGCTATCCAACAAACACACGGGACATTTGAACTGTAGGTTTGTACCAGTTATCGTCTTTGGGGAATATTTTAGCGTTAAAATAATACGTTCATTACCACAAAGGTGTAATGTAAGTAGAGGAGTAGTTAGGGAAATTCGTTGTATAGATTGTACTACACACACTTGTTTTAAGAGCAACTGAAGTAAAACAAATCATTAAAACTCCAACCTCGAAATATGTTAAACACAAAACGTGTGTGTTTCTATGATCAGCATCTTCATGAATGATACACGAAGATGTTCAAAAAATTTAATGTAATATTAAACTTTTTCGAAACTTTTTATATTGTCAATTAAGGTACTCTATGTTCAAAATACTTTCATAACAAATAAGAAGCACAAGATTGATTTTATGGAAGTGTCCTCAGAAGTTCATTTCATTGTAGATTATTACGCAGAACTCATAAAACGTAAGAGTTAGACAAAATCTATTACTACTGTTGCACATGTATATCTAAGTAAGGTATTAGTTTAAAGACCAACAAAAGCTAAAATCAAAAACAACAAAGATAATATTCTCGTTATTAAAACTTAAGTTTCCCAAACCAAAAACTTTTTAAAAACAAATCGGAAAATTAGCTCTTTAACCTGATAAACAGAAATTACCAATACAAGTTTGGAATTCATTAATGTGTGTGTAGTGTTTAACGCGCACTTTTACTATATACGGCACCACAGGCGAGACACTGATGATACATGAGAGGAAGATGAAGCACCGGTGGAATGAGACGGCGGGGAAAACCGGAGATCCCGGAGAAAACTCGCCCCAACGCCCTGTTGTCCACCATTAATCTCACTTTGCGGTCACCTGGGAACCAAACCGGGCCGCCTTGGTGAGAGCCAAGCGGTTAATCTACTGAGCCACGGCGTGGCCGTTGAAGTCAATTATTTTGTATTCTGCAACAATATAATAATAAATCGTAAGTAAAACTAAAAACTTTCATATTTGATACTAGATAGAGCTTAATGAAATTCCTTGAGGTAGACCTAGATTTTTTATTGCAATATCATCAAAATGAAATGTTGTGTGTAATGTAATTTCTGTTTCATATAAGATTGACAATGTAGCTTGAGATTTTTTTTCCTAATATTCATTTTTAGCTGTCTCATAACTTGTCCGGTAACTAAGCTCTACTGACCCTAAACACATTTGAGCATATCTTCACCCATGCCATTCATCGTACGATATGACAATTTTGGAGGACGTAAATTACAGAAAACAAAACATTAACTTATAAATTCCATCGCGCTTCAGCGGCTTACATCACTGGTAAAAGTAAAGCGATACATAATGTTAAGGAATGGTACTGTCGGTAAATCAATGGAAATTCCCAGATTTCAGATGTTTGTCGGAAGAATTTTAGTGTTATATATGAATAGATGTTTTAGTAATAGACTTAAAGTCGGTTGAAAATACGATATCAAAAATCGATCTAAATGCACAGAGCTCTTTGAACCCAGTTCAGCATCTCATTTTGAGAGGATTTTGCTACTTCATATGAAATGTTTCATTGGTTTTATATCACAACCATTCACACTATATACATCGTACTACAACGCAACAATTCATTGGAAGATAATTACAAAATGTGGGTTAATTTTGTTACTTCTATACAAGCAAATGCAGGCTTTTGTTCCGAAACACAATATTTCTTATATATATATATATATATATATATATATATATATATATATATATATATATATATATATATTGACTTCTGTATATAATATAGCTCCAGCTTGCTATATTCCACATGACGCACATGTTCTGCACCAAACCAATGCATCACCATTCAAATATTTTGTAATATATTCTTAATAAGTGAGACATATTGATAAATACCTAACAGTTATACCACGTGCGTCATCTGTACCATACAACGTTAACTTCGTGTTTCATGACACTACCACCGTGTGCCGCTGTGGTTGCAGCGAACACTCGTGACATCTGAACTGCAGTATTGTGCCAGCTCTCCCTTTCCGTTTTGAGTTCATCATGTGTTAAAATAATACTTTCTGTACTACAATCATACGTAGTAGGTAGAAGAGGAATTGTACTTCATCCAAAAATTCAGAGTCAAGATTCAACTACAAATAAATATTTTGTGATCACCTGAATCCCCACTATCTATTATTATTTTTGTGATATATTTTATTTCGTGGAGTGAACCACTTTGTAGATATTTCTTGTTATTTGTCTTAATTGATCAATTCCTTTAACTTTATCAAATTACAGCCCGTCTCGGTCGCGTGGATGGTAGCATGTCTGCCTCACGTTCAAGAGGTCCCGAGGTCGAATCTCGGTCAGGATGAGTTACCTGGAAAAGTTTTTCTCCGTACCCTGAAGGACGAATGTCGGGTAACTATGCTTGGTGGACCCGGGACACATTTGAGCCTCAATTCACCAGTTCATTTACCGTCCTATATGACATAACGTTAGAGGGCGTAAATAAGCATGAATAATTATCAAATTCCGAGTAGTCTTCGTTTGTTTTTGTTATCTGTAGACCAAGCACATAAATCAGAACTTCAAAGTCATCGTACAGTGACCAGCTTTAAAGTATTTGACTATAGTCAAAGGTCTACCTCTTCGACTTCTTTATCGGTTTATAGACGTTCTTGAAGGTTTAGTGTCTACTGTCTGTAAATATTTTATTTAAATGAATACTACGTTTCATTACTTAAATCTTTTTTGAAATTATTCAATATGTATTATATTTTAATTTTGCATTTTAATAATTTGCCTATAATTGGTATATCGTTGTAATTTACAACTTTAATAACTTTAATTGACAATGCAAGACGTCTTTGCATAATTAACTAAAGACTTCACATTTACTTCTTATTCTTATATATAATATTAAAAAAAATCCTTGGAACTGTTTTATGAAAGTTAATATTGCTGGGAAAATTTCCTTTTGTTATGAGATTTCCTGAAAATGTTCTTGTACAAACCTTGATCATGTTGAACTTATATTAACTTAATATAACTTATATAGGATCTCAATAAAAGTAAGGCAAAATAACGTAGTTAAATTTATACCAAGTCAAACTATCTTAGTTATATGACACATACTTCTAGGTACCAAGTAACAAGGTACGTGTAACAAGTCAGGTCGAACTGTAGTAACAAAAAGGTCTGTATTAACTGTAGTCATCAAACATTGATAAAATAAAGTAAATATATTGTTACCTAGAACTGAGTAAAAGTTTTACAGATACCACACGTTAAATTAAGGTTGTTTAAACTTCCAAGATCTTCTATAAACAAGTAAAGAATTCGAAGAGATGGACCTTAAGCTATAGTCAAATACTTCAAAGCTGGTCGTCATGTGATGACCTACTTACTTAGAATGGTCTGTAGATAACAAAAACAAACGACGACTATTTGTAGTTTGATAAAAGTGAAAGTATTGATGAATTCAGACAAATAACAAGGAATATATACGAATTTGTACACTCCACGAAAAGTGTATTTGACATAAAATGTATGTTTTAAAAAGATGTACATTTATTATTATTTCTTAGAGTTTATCAATTATACAAATGCCATCCATAATAAAGAACACTTCTGAAGGCTTTCCCAGCAAATGTAGCTTAAGCATTTTGTTTGTTATGAACATGATCTAGAGAAATTATCTTAATTGACATTTTGAGAGCTGTTTCTTGAGAAAATCATATAGTTTTAGACGTTTCTATTGATTCAGTAATGTGTTATTGTGACAAATTTGAAAAATCTTAACGTGTCTCATTTTTGTATTAAAAGACTTTCTAGTAATGAATTTGGTGAAAAAAGCGTTTTGGAGCTGATACGAAAATATCTACAGCAGCTCCAGTTTGACATCTAATTTTTGTACAGAATGTGACTCCTCTAAATATTATATTTGATGCGGTACAGAAGGCATTATTTAACGCTAAAATAAAGACCAACAAAGAAACCGGCATAAACCTGCAGTTCAAATGTCCCAAGTGTTGCCTCCGACAACAGCGACAAGCAGTGGTAGTCTCTCGCAACACCAAGTACACGTAGCAGCTTACAGATGTCGCGGAGGTTGTAATTTTTATGTATATATCAACGTGTCTTAGTTATTATACATATTTTATAAAGCTTTAGGATAATTAAGCTTTGTTTTGGCGCAGAACATGTGCGAGATGTGAATCATAATACTTTAGGCCCATATTATACACAAATATGAATATAGACGGACTAGAGGTAATGTGTTTCGGAACAGAGGTATGTAGGGTCCTATATAACTACAACAAATTCAACATTTTTATACTGAAAAATTATTGAATTTATTGTAGTTATATAGAGTTATGATTATGATATTATTATATACCAAGACTGACGGCAACTGATCATTTGTTGTAGTCCTGTGTTAAACACGAAGTGTTAGTTCAGCGCTGTACTGAAAGAGATGTTACATATTGCCACCGAATTAGCGAAAAGCACAACCTAACGACAGCTGAGTAAGGGGCTAGAGGCAGCCAACCCACACCCACCCATTTGTCTGCGTCACTAACTGAGGGGTTGATTAGGGAAGTGTCCCTGGCCGCCTCTTCTCCCCTTCCACTGCCATCTGGAACCTTCAATACTATAGGCAGTTCGAATTTCAATAAAATGTGCTCTTATGATTAGCTTCAAGTAAACTGATTTATTGGGGGTCACCGACCTACCCCTTATACTGCACCACAATAGCATGCTGAGTTAGAATTGTGCGGGTGTCATTTTGTCATACGAGTATAGAGAAGCTATAAGGGTAATTTACTAGTGGTGCTTGATTTTGTGTTAACACGGTATAAATCATATTAGGATAGTAGTAAAGAAAAGAATGTATTTTTTCCAATCCGTATGAAACAACTGCAGTCTGTACCTAAACTGTAATTGGACATTAACTGCTACCAGTGTTATTTTTCACAACCGAGTTGATTTAGACTCAAATTAACGAATGTCTGGCTCGTAACAACAAAGGCTGATTGGATTAACACAAGATCCATTACACATTAACCTTGAAGGGCCCTGTGGAAACGTAGAGTCAGACTGAAAAACTTAATGCCATAGCCGGGATTTGAACCAAGGATCTTCTGGTCTCCGTCCAGCCGCACTACCATTTTGCTACTATAGCCAACGTGCCGATATGACAAATTCTCCAACTGAGTCGTATTTTCCCGGTAAACCACTTAGGAGTTCTCATAAACACATAGGAGAACTACCTTAATGACGAGTTACAACATGTAAATACTTTAAGGCCCGGGCTTTATAGTTAACCACTATTAGGTCAATTAATGAAAAAATTAATTGTTCTTTAACACTTGCCCTGTGATGGCTAAATGGTGGAAACGTGTCATAGCGACACGTTTTCCATAGTAGCTCAATGGTAGAGCGGCTGGACGTAAACCAGAAGATTCGTGGTTCAAATGGCGGACATGGCATTGAATTTTTCAGTCTGACTCTACGTTTCCACAATTTAGCCAACACCCGGCCAGTGTGAAAGAACAATTAATTTCCAATGAAGGGCTCTGCTTCTCGCAACAATAAAGTCATATAAGCAGCGTTGGAAAAATGAAGAGCGAACGATTCTATATCCGCCGGAAATTCCAGAAATTCAGATGAGACCATGATGATGGTGATAAATATAGTAATATAAGTAATAAAATAAATATAGCTAATGGCAGAGCGGCAATGTCAGGGGTAAGAATATGTAAACATAAACTGGAGATGTCAGTTAGATGTTTAGAAAAATGTATTAGAAAGAATTCAGAACAATGTATGCAGTGGAGGAATGGGGCACATCAAATATAGCTACACAACTAGACCAGATATATGGACTGCTTTGGAAAGAACTTATGGGGTTGCCAAAATCGTCACCATGAGGAGTGACATTATTAGAGTGGGGTAATACAAAAAGGAGGGGAATAATATTAGAAACAACACTGAAATTCTGGTATAAGTGTATTATAGGGCAGAAAGGGGAATTATTGAATCTGTGCATGAAGCAACAGAAAAGCAGTAAGAACACAAACAGGTCAGAATTGGAAAAAATGTTATCGAAGATAGGCATGGGACATTTATGGAGAGCCGAGGAGTCAGATCATGGTGGTTTTTGGAAGGAAGTGAGAACCAGAGTACAAGACATAGATAGACACGGGATTTGGCAAAGTATAGACAAAAAAAATCCTTGAAATTTGATAAGCAATTAAAGACAGAATGGCATACGGGAAATATTTAGATGAATATGGCAAAACTGGAAGAGAAGGTATTGCATGGTTGAGAAATGGAATAATATATCTAAAGGGGTTGAGAAGTAATGAGGTAGGCATATGAGAATTTTGTGGAGAAGAAGAGACTACTGTTCGTTACCATAACTTCATAACTTCCAGTAATATTGCCCTCGTCAACAAAGGGCTGCAATCTCTCACAAATAAATAAAATCTGTCATACTTCATCCCGATACTGCGTACCTGTACCTGAACATCTATTTACACACTTTAACATTATTAAAACTTTATAAAATACAAACATTATCATTCTAAAGGTGTATTTTCAAATATGTACACAAAAAGCGTATTAAAATAAAGTTAAAGGAAATTTTATATTCAGTTTAATCTCTAAGTAAATGTTAGCTAAGAATTATGAGATGAAATACGAAATCAGTAAAATGGATAGCTTGAAACCGACGACCCATATGTAGCTACCCCTTTACCCGTCCTAACTACACTGTACAATTAGTGGATATTTAGGAGCCTTGAACAGGTCATCTTCAGGAACGCACTATAAATCTATCACTCTTGGCAGCCATCTCTTGACAGAAATCATCTGTTGGTTAGGAAATTGTGATATAAAAAGTTACTATAAGCAAAAAATAAAGAATGGCAGGAAAAAGTGGGGAAAAAGTTAAAAGAAGTTATAGAGGGAAAAGATGAAAAGTATGGGAAGTAGTAGGAGGTGTAGTCAGGAAAGGGGAGGAAAAAAATGAGATTAAAGCAAATCAATGGCAGAGATATTTCAGGGAGCTGATAGGGGAGGGAAGAAAGTTAAAAATAGAAATAAGAGATTTGGGAAGAGTAGAAATAGCAAATGAATATCTAGATAGGCAATCCACAATGTAAGAAGTGTACTAACAATTAAAATATATGAAAAGGAGAAGACAGTAGGACTCGATGATATACCAGGGGGATTTTGGAAAGTGTGTGGATAAACAAAAAGTGGCTAAGAAGTAATGACAAAGGTGCTAAACAAGATAAAGGAAAGTGATGGCATACCAGAAATTGTAAAATAAGCATGATTGTACCTATTTATAAGGGGACGGGAGGTTCAAATTGAAACTGACCATATCAGACAAAACTACCGACAGGAGCGAAACTCTATGTAGACGGGGCATTCACCATCTAGTAGGCTCGGGAACCCAACCCTGTATTCTTTTGTCCAATATTGCCCGAGGCTAGGGATGGCGACGACTTGACGGGGCCCACTTCCGCTCAAAATCTTTAGAAGTGAAAACAGACGTGACCTTCACAATGACGACCCAGATATAAACAGACGCTTAACGTCCGTGCCGTAGCATCGAAAAGTTCCAAAATCAGAGTAAATGGGGGAAAATACTAACGTGGCTGAAGTGGGCCGTTTTCGTGAAGAGTCACTCGTCGTCAGACCGACACGCGTGATACGTATAAGACTCGTCGTCAGACCGGCAGGCGTCTTACACGTGTAACTCTCGCTGTCAGAACGGCACGCGCCATACGCGTGTGATGAACATACAGCGCTTCCGGACTTAAAGGAATACAAGGCAACGAGACGCGAAACGCCGTATCCAGCTACATACTACGGATGACGCAGACTGTGGCGAGCACGGAACACATAAAGGACCAATAAATCTGCATGTGTACAGGACAAGGTGTTTCTGTTCATTCCGATCATTCCTACAAATTCCGTCAGTCCTTTATGATAAACGGCCATCCAGCTACTTATGAGGTATTCAGTGTACGAGGGGCCACTCAATCAGGTTCAAACGGCCTGAACCGCCTCATAAAGAACCAGAAAACTACAGGGGAGTAAGCTGATACAGTTATTAACTTGGTATTACTTTGTTGAACTAAATTAAGTTATATATCAGAGACGCAGAGACGCATCAAATCGTAATATATTGTTTGCATTTATCCGTCATTTATAGTGCTCACACTCATTAAAACAAACTACAACGGTTTTCGTATCTACGCAAAACGTGAAATTACGCAACTTTGCTTTACGTGGGTGCGACCCCGCTTTGCCCACCTCGGTAGCGTATAAGTAAGCATGTCTGCCACAGGTTCAAGAGGTCCCGAGTTCGAATCTCGGTCAGGGTGAACTACCTGGATACGGCTTTTTCCAGAGTTTTCCCTTATCCTTAAAGACGAATATCGGGTATCTCTAAGCTCCATGGATCCCAGAAACATTTGAGCCTCATATCAACCATTTCATTCACCATCCGATATGACTTAGCGTTGGAGGACGTAAAATTACAACAACAATGACCCACCTCTCAAAGAGTATACTTATTTCCCGGTAGAAGGAGGCTTCAAGGTTGCTATCAGCACACGAAAATACGATCGCAAAGCGCTTGGGGAATCGTATATTAACTTGCTCCATCAGCGAGGCTATTGATGACGTCAAATTTTGCTGGAAAATATCAAAGATAAAAATTAACACTTGAACATTATAGAAGTTATTTTAGATATTTCATGTTTTTTTAGGAATAGTCAAAGAGACTAGTATTTGTAACAAATTAAAGAACTAATGGAACGTGGGTAATGGTGTGACCATGATAACGTAATATCAAAAGATGTTAAATGGTTTAAAAGATTTTGTTCTGGCGCTGATGAATGCCTTATGGGTCAGACGGGTATTTATTTCTCCGAGTGTGTGTAGAAACAATTTTGTGTGTACATCAAACTTGCATAAGTAGCGTGTGTGCAAGAATAGAAATAGTTCATCCTGGAATCTACCGCTGTTTGTAAGAAGACTACATTAACAATATTGGGAATTGTATCAATGAATTTAAAAATGTTTATGAGGAATTAAATTTCCATCTTTGAACAAGAAAAGTATTATTCGTTCTTCAAAAATTGTACTACTATCTTTATCAGTCCCGTTACCGCGATCCTGGGAAAAGAAAAATATCTCATTGCTCAACAATTACAGATGCGCCTATTTAATCAGAGTTGCGGGACAAACTTCTAGATTTCTTCAAGATCGTCACCAAAGGTGAGAAATTAATCAGCATCCACCTTCATCTCAAATAATCCTGAACCAAGATGGTGCCACAATGTGGTGCAACATCATCGCGTCTTCAAACATGGCACGAGCACAAAAATTTAGCTTCAATATTCAACATAAGAGACACATTACACCAGGTGAGACACCTACCCGTATTTATTTTTGAAATTATGCAACTTGTTAAGCAGCATATGTGTGACGCGTTTTTTGAATGTCTTCTAATGGATGATTTGTAAAGCAGTGTATAGAGAATCGGTAGATATCTCACTGCATAAGTGTTGTATGTGACAAAAAGAAATCACTTTGCATGTCGATTCCAAAAACGTCATACCGAGATAAGAAAGCTGCAGTAATAAGTATAAGGAGTTTAAAAACTTTCATTCATTAGCGTGCATTCGCGCACACCTTTATACACGCCCCTGAAGAAATAGCCTACCACATGCATCAGTTGAGAATAGCATTGGAATACAAAATGACAGGTCTACACAATAGGAAAAAAGGATTTAGATCTTTAGTATACACAAGTTTTCACTATACAAAGTATGTCAAACATGATAAGAATTAGGTAGATGATTTTCACTTCTGTCACAAATTATGTCAGTTTTTAACTCATACAGTAAATGTAGTGGAATATGCAGTTTCCTATTTGTGTTGAAACTACCAAAACGAGCTCAAAGCACTGGTTAAAGCTGTAGAAAGTGTGTAAAGGTTCGAGGAGGGTCTTAGGTCCGCGGTTATTTGATTCATATTGTTACCCTGGCGGCAGATTCGCGATGCCGATCAATAAATGATGGCCGGTGGAGATTCGGGAAACTTTGGGGGCGATCGTTACCGGAAGCGACATTCAGTTGTGCGGAGTGTAATTGTGATTGTTGTGAACAGTGTATTGCTACGAAAATAAAGTGGAAGTTTTTGTGTTTGTAAACTTGAATTTTTATTTCACGAACCCACAAAGTTACAACTGGCGTCAGAAGTGGGATAACGGCCATGGAATCGGCACCGGAAAAGATTTTACACAAAATGGAAGAAATGAAGACGGACAACGACAACATCGCCGAGAAGATGCAAGAACAGAAGGCCGAAATAACAGCGAAGACGGAAGCGGCAAATAAGAACCTGGCCGGGGAGATAACAGCGAAGACAGAAGCGGCAAATAACAACTTGGCCACAACAATTATTGCAAAGATGGCCGAAATGACCACAGAAATGAGGGCAGCGAACGACAGTCTGGCGACGGAGATGAAAGTGGCAAACGAGGTCCTTGCCGTGAAGTTTGAAGAACAGTCGGCCGGCGTGAGGGATGACGTGACGGAGCTGGGCCAGCGGATGGGCCAAATGGACTGGCGCGTCGAGGACCTGGTAAGCCTGGAGGGAAAGGCCGACAGCTGCGTCAAATCAATGAACGACATATTAGAGGACGTCGTCGGCAGGAAACTGAAGGATTTGAAGACCAACGCGCCGGGACGCGACACAACATCTGCGCGCGTCAAACCGCCGAAATATGACGGCACTACAACATTTGAAGTCTTACGCCGCCAGTTCGACACAGTGGGCAAGCACAACAGATGGTCACCGGAGAGGGAGGCCACACAGTTAATAGCCAGTCTCCAGGGACGGGCCGCGGAAGTCCTAAACGCGGTGCAGACAACGGCGGTGCCCAAGGACATCTGGGAGGCCCTAGAGATTCGTTTAGGGAACCACTGCTTAGCCGCAGCGTACCGCAGCCAACTAAAGGCAAGGTCACAACAGCCGGGGGAGACGCTGCAGAAGTTCGCCATAGCGATTGAGCAGCTAGCTCGCAAGGCCTTGGTTGACCTGCCACTGGAGTTCGTATCCCAGGAAGCTGCCTACAAATTTGTCGACGGGGTACCTGACACGGAGATTCGTCAGCCCCTAATGCTCGGCGACTATAAAACCATCCACGAGCGGCTGACAGCGGCATTAAGGATGGAGGCGGCCAAGACGGCATCTATCCCGACGTCGAGAACGAGGAGTGTCCGCTACGCCGCAGACAGAAGATCAGCTTAGGGACACCGGCGAACACCTAGTGGCCTGTTTTGAGGGTGTGGACAGCCCGGGCACCTGCAGAGAGTCTGCCCACACCAGGAAGAGCGGCTGGAAGAACGAGTAAAACCCGGCGTGGTGAGCGTCACGTCGGCGCCATTACCACCATCCCCTCGAGTGACAATCCGCGCCGTCAGCCGTCGGATGGATGACAACTTCATCGCGGACGGCTGGGTAAGAGGAAAGCCGTGCCGCGTGCTGGTGGACACCGGGGCGGCCGTGACCATCATCAGACCTCAGGTGGCGAAGGGTTTGCCGAAGAGGAAACCGAGCCGACCATACCAGCTTGTGTCGGCACCGGGTGACACCATGCCTTTGGAGAAGGAGGCCCTGCTGGAGCTGAACTTGGGACGGAGTGTCGTGCGTCTGTGGGTGTTCGTGGCGAAGTTGGCTATGGAGGTGATTCTGTGACTGGATGCCCTCAGTGGCCACAAGGCGGCGGTCGACGTCGACAGGAAGGTCCTGCGGCTCAACGGAGAAGAGGTCATACTCCGTCAATCTGAAGAGCGCCTTTGAAACGGTAGGGTAATTTTGAACGAAGACTTGGTTGACCCCGCGAGGAGGGAGGTGATGGTGACGGCGCGACCAGAAGGCCAGAGAGCAGGTTGAGTCCAGAGGCAGCAGGAGTACGACTTCACTTTGGAACATCGCAGAGAGAAGAGGCACGGTAACGCGGACGCTGTGTCCCGAAGACCCTGTCCAGAAGAGTGTGCCAATGCAACAAAAGTGATAGAGAAGGAGTGTGCTGCAGCATTTCGAGAGGTCACGGCACTGCCTGCGAATGACTGGTATAGCGCAGGCCTGAGGAGGGAGCAGCTGGCGTACGCAGACTTGGGGCCACTCTTGAGGGCAGTGGAGGCAGGGACGAGAAAAACCAGGGCGGACGTCGCACAGAGGAGCGCCACCTACAAGTCTTACTGGGCCCAGTGGGACTCGTTGAAGACCAGAGGGGGTGTGCTGTTCCGGGTATGGGATTCACCCGATGGGAAGACGCAGAGAGTACAGTTGGTACTTCCCCGCAGTAAGGTTCCGGAAGTCTTGGAAGAAGTGCACGCCGGTACTTCAGGTGGTACACCTGGATCGCCTGGCCCGCTACGAAGGCGCTGTTCGGGACGACC
This sequence comes from Mantis religiosa, assembly GCA_030765055.1. Lineage (NCBI taxonomy): Eukaryota > Metazoa > Arthropoda > Insecta > Mantodea > Mantidae > Mantis > Mantis religiosa. Next base: position 364,217 of record JAUKNK010000159.1, read on the forward strand.
AGCCTTGATGAGGGAGCAGATTCGCCTGGCGGCAGATTCGCGAAGCCAATCAATAAATGATGGCCGGTGGAGATTCGGGAAACTTTGGGGACGATCGTTACCGGAAGCGACATTCAGTTGAGCGAAGTGTTTTTAAAATGAATAGTTTTTAGGTTATCTAGCAAACTGTAATTGTGAACAGTGTATTGCTACGAAAATAAAGTGCAGTGTTTTGTGTTTGTAACCTCGACTTTTTATTTCACGAACTCACAAAGTCACAATATATAAAGTTTCCCTAACAAAGTAGCGTAGAAACCTGCAGTTCAAATGTCCCGAGTGTTCCCTCTGACAACAGCGACACGCAGTGGTAGTCTCTGGCAAAACGAAGTACACCTAGAAGCCTACCGATATTTGCGGGGGTTGAAATTGTTATGTATATATCAATGTGTCTTAGTTAATAAACATCGTTTATAAGCTTTTAGAACAATTAAGCTTTATTTTGGTGTAGAACATATCCTAGATGTGAATCATAATATTTTGGAGCTATATTTTATACAAAGATCAATATAGTCGGACTAGAGTTAATGTGTTTTCGGAACAAAGGTATGCAAGTACCTATATAACTACCACAAATTCAACCTCCTTCTGTATATATCCCCGGCAGAGGCCGCCATCATCGGCAAGCAGGAGTAGTCAGCTACCCGCTGTCGCACAACCTAAGTGCGAACATTGTAAATATTGTACATAGGCAAGTCTGCACTGTGTAGAGCGTGTGATATTGGGACGTACGTGGTATGCCCAGGCGTGTGTGTGCGCGTGCGCAAGATAAACGCAGTGTAAATATGCAAATATAAAAGCAAGAAAAAGAAAGACAGAGACAAATAACGGGATAAAACTGGTTCTCGGTGGCCCCAGAACAGGACGCCGTATGGGTTTTAGAAGAACCCCAAAGACAATAAAAATACCAATACCCAGAGCTATAAACCCATGTAAATTTAGAGTCTGTAAGCCAGGTTCAATGTACCGGCAAAAGGCAAATAAGTTACAAATAAAAAGCCTTAAGCCTCTTCTGTATATTTATTCATATTCCGTTAATATTTCTTTTTTATTTGTGAATAACATAGTACAATTATGACAGTGACGATCACTTCTTAGGCGTGTTAGACCTTGACGCCGAGTACAGCGATGTATAGAAAGTGATGTTAGATACCTAAAACAGATTAGAATATAAAAATGAGATTATTCCCTAGAACAATACTTTATAAACCCGCTTACTGATTGTTTCTGCCACCACCTGCATCATAGTCGTCCATTGTGAAGGGGATTTTGACCATATATCTACAAAACTGAATGTAGAGATTTCACTTTATATAAATACACCTTAAACATATTTAACCTTAATCTAAATTGTTAGTCGTTTTAGAGAAGTGAGAGTTTTCAATATATGGTATAGTCTGCCTGCGGACTTCGTGTCTCATCCGAAAAGGCGCTAAAATAAAATATTCTGGTACTTGATTATTTAACCGAACCTTTTATACAAAAACATACGAGCGATGTTTCCAACATGAATGCCGATAGCGTGATACGATCCTGGAAATTGACAGCAAAATAATAAACAAAATATTTGATTAATTCATAGCTTTAGTTAATTGGTAATCTAAATATACCAAATGGAAATGGGATATATGCCCTTTGTTAAATAACTTTCAGTCAAATTTAATAAGTACTACAACAGGTTTAAGTCAATAGCAAAAGAGTTCAAATAGAAAACTAAAGTAAACAGAAATATGACAATCGACATATTAGCCTTGTTTATATGAGCTGGATGTTTAAAGTGGTTCAGGTGGTTCCGTTGCCGTCCGCAGCCGGGAGGTCCAGGTCTGATTTACGTGGATAACGTCCCGGATTATCTCCTTTATTATTTCACATCATCTCTCATTTGATGTTCTCTTTCAGAGTAGGAGAGTCTCAGACGTCTCGGCGTTGTATGACAGGGTGATATGATAAGCGAAATTTCTTTCTCCGTTATGACGGTCTCCTTTTTTTAAAAGTAGAGGAAAAGTGCATGTTACCCACTAACCCTGGGATTTGATTGTGGGACTCTTCTAGGGGAATGAACCACCAGCCCTACCGACTAAAGGACCTCCACAAGTGAGTATTCAGGAGTGATGCTGTGGCGGTACCGCTGTAAGCATCTGCGGATTCAAGGAAGGGATATATTGTCCAGGCAGTAGCGTGGTCCAAGGTGAGGAACGATGCAAGACGAAAGCATTATCAAGGCCCTACTTACGTCCCTGTAAATTAGTGAGGGCTGTGTCTGGATTACTGAGTGAGGGTAGTTGTGTGTGATGTGTTAAGGTATTGAAGGGTGAGAATGTTTGAGGAATGCTAGATTAGGTTACTGTGGATTACTGTCTGCAGTTTTGCCTCTTCACTTGGCGAAATGACCTCTAACGCTGAAGACAGTTGGCCCTCTGGATGGTGCCCTGCTATGTGCTGTCCATCGAGCATCAGCTAGAGAGCTGCCACATCCTCCTTGATGTATCTCCGGATGGTCAAATTCCGTTCAATATATATGGTGGAAGACGTCGAAGGCCTTGCATACCGCCTAATTAACCTGGAGGGAAAGGCCGATACGAATACAAAGTCCCTGATCGCCATGGTACAGGACATCGTCGGCAGGCCGTTAAAGGATTTAAAAAACTTAAAGACACGGCGAGACAAATTTCGAAGTCTTTCGCCGTCAATTCGACACGGTGACTAGACACAACAATTGGTCACCAGAGGAAGGGGCCGCACAGTTAATAGCCAGCCTCCAAGGACGGGCCGTAGAAGTCCTGAACGCTGTCCAGTAAGCGACGGCACCCAAGGAGATCTGGGAGGCCCTGGAGAACCGCTTTGGAAATCACCACATAGCTGCACCGTACCGCAGCCAGCTAAAATAAAGGTCACAGCAGTCAGGGGAGACGCTACAGAAGTTAGTCCTGGCAATCGAGCATATGGCCAGCAAAGCCTTAGTCGGTTTTCATTGCAGTCATTGTCGCGTAGAGGTTGTCTGTAGCCGTGTTCAGCTCTTTCAGCTCTAGTAGAATATTTGCCAATGTAGCGACCATTGTCTATGTTCCACTTCCTGACACCAATTGTGACGTTGTGCGTTTGTAGTGTTACATGCTGGTCCAGGATATAGTCTTATAAGACTGCCTCTCACAACTCTAGCTCATGTATCCTAAACTATATTATACAATATATTTTGGGAGAATAATCAGGAAATACGCTTTTGATTCTGCATTGCAGTAACGGCAACGCACGTTTTGAAACTCCTATGTTCACTAAATGATAATAAAGGAGTTCGTGTGGCTGTTTGTGATAACAGTCATACACTGACCAACACATGTGTCTCTGACAGATTTGTACTGAAACATCATCAATGACAAATGACTGCCGGGTGGAAAATCAATTGGACAGCAGTCAAGTAAAGTTTACATTAAGATTTAAGTGAGTGTAAAATTATTATCACACTCCAATAAATAATGAAGAAATAGGAGCATATTTGAAAGAATATATAAAATTCTAGCCCAGCACTGAGGTGTCGTTGAAGGTGAACCGTGCTCCATGGAACAGGAGCCTTATTGCCATCCCGGCACACTGTCCCTTACTGGTATTCTATGGGTGTTAAGTCAACGGACGTTGGTTTGATGACTGGTTTTTGTTCTGATGAGTTGGGTTTTAAACTGAAGAGAAATTTACTCGATTTGTTTAACTCATATAGCTTTCTGTAGACTTTCGTTGCCAAACACAATACTTCCTGTCATTCTATGAGCGTCTTTTACAGTAATATAGCTATAACTTACTATCTGACAAATTTTCTATCTGCCTTGCAAACAATGCTGACCATCTTTATTATAAATGATTTAAAACATTCTTAACAATTAAAGACACACTACTATAAATATGAAAATTATAACTAGTGCGTCATCTATGTCAGGCTTGTTGTACCTCTTAATGCATTAGACTTCCACTATGTGTCGCTGTGTACTCAAGAAACGCTCGGGACCTTAAAACTGTACGTTTGTACCGGCTTTTCCTTAATGTTAAAATATTACTTTCAATGCCGCACCTAAACATAGCAGGTAGAGGATTCTTTCACAAGTTTTGCATTTGTTCATTGTAACACATAATAAATGTCGAGCGTGCATAGAAAATATGTATTTGGGTATCTGCTCAATTTAGAAAAAAATGTTTTTCTGCCAAATACTAAACGGAAAAGTCGGCTAAATACCAAACTTGTATGCAAATTCACTATGCTCAAGAATGGTACACAAAGAATTCCAATAAATCCCATAATAACAGATTTCCCTTAAAGGGAAATTTTTCCGCAAGTTTTAACTTTTTTAGATATAGCTGCAAGCCTTTGTTTGAAATACTAATTGCTTAAGATATGAAACAGTTATTTTATGTTGTCCCCAAAGAGTTTCAAATATTGTATTATGTGAGGTTAAGTAGAGTGAGTCATGCACAGAGAAGCTATGTAAGTGGAAATGACGTCACAAAAGTGTTGAATAACAAACTTATTTGGGATTGGTGTGACGCGTATATCGTAAAACGTGGACCAATCAGATATAAAAGATTTTACGTTGCCATGGAGGATATTCAATATTCCTCTAGGGGGGTCGAACTATTAGGAAAATGCTAATGTGTAGAAGAAGATGAACTGGTGATTCTTCTCCTAACAGTCACCGTGAACGGATGTAAAATTCTCTTTTTAAACGCTGTTGTGTGCGGAAGAATATAAGTCTATTCTCATAACAATCATCGAGTATAACTAGATAATCTTTACATTAAATATCATCGCTAGAAGACACACAATTTAATTATTATACACGGTAGTGAACAACCGTATAAAACTTTTGATTCTTGCACGCATCCAGATATAAACGCGTCACATCAAGTGAATCTTGTGTAAGAATAGTGTTATAAATGTTGTATCATACATTTTGTTCGAACTGGTGTTGATTGAAGTAAGGAAATAAAAGTTTCTACATTATTTAATACAGAGAAAAATGATTACTCATTTTACGTAAAATTTCCTTCCGCCGTACCACCCCTGTAAAAGAAGATATCTTGCTCAACCGACTGAAGCCACGCCGAGGTAAGCTGGGACTTCAAGAACCATCTATTCCATCCACCAAAATGTCGCCACATCGAGGGATATAATTACTCCATCACCCATTGACGTTGGGAATCTACCCAAACCACTTCAACCCTGTTCCAAATGGTCACCTCAACGAGGGGCATAATTCGTCATCCATCAATACGATTCGACATAAATCCTGTTCCAAATGGCGCCCGAACGGGGACTCGAATAGGCAGAAGGAGGATTACACCACAGGAGAATAAATAGTGTAATGGACAGGTAACTTCGAATCAAGAAAGAAGAAAGAAGAAAAGTGAGTACGGAAAAATCTTAATAGATAATTAATAGAAAAAGTGACAAAATTATAATTTTCATTTTTTTATGTTATTAAGAAAGGGAAAAATATTACCTAAAATGGAAGGTAAAAAATTAACAGACAATAAGAATAAAAATGTTGGGGATGGAGTGGAAAGACTAGTTAGTGATAAGAGAGCAGAAATACAAGAAGTCAGGGAAGTAGTGGAAGGAATGATTAGTGATGATGCAGGAACAAGTAGAACAGAAATTATGCAGAGTAAAGATAGTGAAATGATAATAGACAGGTTAGAGAAAATGATGAGTAATTTTGATGCTAAAATGGATAATTTAAGACAGGATATGAATCAAAATTCAGAAAATTTAAATAGTTTTAGACAGGAAATAAGACAGGAAATAAAACAGAATTCAGAAAAGGCAGATCAAAATTTAAGGCATGAAATGAGTAATTTAAATGCTAAAGTAGATCAAAGTTCAGAGAAATTAGAAGCTAGGATAGATCAAGGTTTAGGTAACCTAAGAAATGAAATTGAGAAAGGAAGAGAAGAGTGTAGAGAAGGCATAAAATCTTTAAAACAGAAAATAGAATCTCATGATGGAGAAATGTCTAGGTTAAAAGAGATGTTTCAGGAAATGAAAATAAGTCAGGAAAATGTAGTAAAAGATATAAGAAGTGAATTGGCTAAGGAGTCAGAAATCCTTAAGCAACAACAAGTAGAATTTGTAGAAAAACAACAAATAGAAATAGGGGAATTAGAGAATAGAATAAGACAAGAAATAGATGTAGTCTTATTAGATAATTCACGGAAATACCATGAGGAAAATATTGAAACACAGAATAATTTTGTAAGAGAGGTAAATAGTATCAGAAATGATGTTAAACTAATTGCTACTGAGGTGCAAACACAACAAGATGAACTAAAAGTTAAATATGATGAAGTCAGTAAGTTCAATAGTGAAATGATTACAAGAATAGATTTGGCACAGGAAAGTTTTGAGAGAGAGAAAGAAAACATTAGCAAGCTGAATCAAGTTGTGATTGCATTACAGGCAAGTAAAATTTCTGAGAACCAGAGGGTAATAAAATCTAAGAATATTACATGTATTGACTTACCTGGTAATTCAGGTAATATTGTACAAAACTTAGAGAATTATTTGGAGAGTGACGATACAGAATCTTTGTCACCTGATTGTGAAGTAAATGGTAATAGACAAATACAAAACATGCACACACATACACAGTTACACAGTCAAGGTAACACAAACTGTACAAATTATTTGTTGCATGGCATAAGTCCACCTACTTTCGAAGAAGAATCGGGAGACAATCCCAAAATATTTCTAAAGGAATTAGAAGAATATTTTAAAATTAAAAAGATTCCAAATGAATTTAGGATGATGATTGTTAAAAGGTGTTTGAAGAAAAATGCTTTAGAATGGCTGAGGTTAACACTAGAATCACATGAAACGTATAGTATGTTTAGGAATGTGTTTATAAATAGGTTCTGTGGTCCAGAAAAACAGAGAAGAATTAAAGTCGAACTGGCCACTGGTAAATTCGAGTTCAGGAAGGGTGTGTCCATGACTGAATATTTCCTAAAACTTGCTAACAAAAGCAAACTTGTGAATCCAGATATGTCAGAAACCGAGATCGTGAATATGCTAATACGACATTATCCACCACACATTAGAAACCACCTAATTGTGGCCAAGCCCGGCGACTTTACTGATATGATTGAGTTATTATCAGAATTTGAGGCTCATAACCTTAATTCTGATTCTACTCATAGTCAAGTTGATCCTGACAAGACTCATAGAGAAGAAAAGCAAGTAAATAGACAGGAAGTAAGACCAACATTCGGGGAAAATCACAACCATACTAACCAAAACCAAAATAGTTTTAACCAAAATTGGGGCGGGGCACGTTCAAGAGACAACTATGAACGAAGAGAGTACAACCCCAGAAAGTCATATGAATCGGTAGTGCCAGGTATAGGAAGGAGAATCCCAAATACTCCTAGGAGGAATTATAATAATAACCAACCTGTGGGAAATGTGAGGAGTAATCAGGTGAATCAACTGAGGTTTTACAGGGGAAATAACCTAAGAACAGGTTATCAAAGTAGAGGAAGAGGAACTAGCATCGAAAACTCTTCATTAAGAGATTTTGGCGGTCCTAGGTTTGAAAGGGCAGACAATAACCTAGAAAGGACACAGACTCAGGGAATAGAAAGAGAAATAAATAACGGTAGTACCAACCCAACTGCTAGTGTAACTACCGACCGCACTAATGCGGAAAACTGAGTACCAAATCATTTTGTGCCTTGGAAAATGGTTCGGTAGAAATGACACAGGGCAAAATCAAAATTCAAAATTTACCAGAAGATAAGCTCACTCTCTCCAGAAGTAAAGATCGGGAATTAGTAAATCCACCTCAGATTAACCTTCGTATAGGCGATAGCGAATATAAAGTATTGATAGACACAGGAGCTAGTTCATCAGTAATAAGTGAGAACTTATTCAAGGAATTACTATCCAAGTTTAGGATTGAATATTTAAACGTGTGTAATGTATACTGTAGCACAGCTATTGGGAAAAAGAAAGATAAAGTTAAATATCAAGCGTTAATTCCTGCGCGAATAGATGATTGGAATTTCAATTTTATCGTATTGGTAATACCAAACTTAGCTCGTGATATTATTATTGGCAATGATGTATTGTATGGTTGGCAAAGTGTGATAGATTTCGAAAAACATGAAATGAAGGTCAAAGGAGATAATGAAGTAATAAAAATAAATTTGTTAGAAGAAATTATATTAAAAGAGGATGAGAAGGATAGTATAAATAATGATAGGTTTTTTGTAGAAAATATAATATTATACGAAGAAGATATAATTAATAATGAAGAAGATAATAGTGGTAAAGAAAATTTACTTTTAAATAATAAAGAAAATGAGACGTTTCACCTTGGAGATCATTGTTGCCAAATAAACACATTAAATACCGACACCGAGCGAAAACAAGAAGAGGAAGAAATGATATTCCAAAGAACTTTGAAAGAAAAGTTAGGGAAAACATAAAATTTAAATCACGCGCAAAGAGAACAGTTGAGGTTATGTATTCTAAAGAACAGGAACGTTTTTAGTACGAAACCTGGATTGTGTAATAAGTACATACATACATTTAAGGTGAACGACATTGCTCCTTATATTCATAAAAGTAGATCTGTGCCTATCGCTATTAGACAACAAGCATCTGAAGTAATAAACGATATGCTAGAAAATGGAATTATAGAGATTTCTAATTCGCCTTACCAACATCCTTTGTGTTGGGTACATAAATCGAACGGAACACTGCGTATGACGATTGACGCAAGAAAGATAAATTCACTAACACAACCCGATCACTTCAGACCTCTTGGAGTTGATGAGGTATTATCAAAATTAGGACGTGGAAAATATTTTTCAAAATTAGATTTGGTTTCATCGTATTGGCAGATACCACTAGATGAATCTGTTCGAAAATACACAGGATTCAATTTTGGAGGAAAAATATACCAATTCAAAACATGTGGTTTTGGATTATCCACTAGCGGAAGTGCATTACTTCGAGCGTTACATAATATTTTCGGAGATACCATAGAAAATTTCGCTCTACAATATATTGATGATTTTCTTATTTTTGATCAAAATTTCGACGACCATATATCACATCTAAATTATATATTTACAAAATTTTCTGAAAGTGGTACGACAATAAATCTGGATAAATCGCAATTTATTGCCAAAGAGATTGAATTTCTAGGTTATATTATATCTGAAAAAGCCATGACACCGAATCCAGAAAGAATGAAATCGATTGAAGCTATCCCTCCACCAAAGAACATCAAGCAATTAAGAAGATTTATGGGAATACTACAATATGAGAGTAGGTTCGTTATAAATTATGCCAAAGAGCTTAGTCCTTTGAGGGAACTTCTTAAGGAAAATTCAATTTGGAAATGGACTGAAGAACATCAACAGGCTTTTCAAAACGTGAAAGAATTATTTAAAAATGCCATTCTTTTGGAAAGACCCATTCAAAATCAACCATTCAATATATATTCTGATGCTAGCATTCAAGCTTATGCAGCTGTACTAACGCAGATTGATGTATCTGGAAATAATCACGTAATTGCTACTGCTTCCAGAGCATTGCACAAAATAGAAGCTAATGCTTGCATAACCGAATTGGAAATTGGAGCTATATATTTTGCTTTACAAAAATTTCGGCAATATGTATACAATACCAAAGTTATTGTGTATACAGATCACATTAGTTTATCATTTATAAAGAAATGTAAATTAACTAGCTCAAAAATATCTCGTTATATTCATGAAATTACTTCGTATGATATTGAGATTAGGCACATTCCAGGAAAAGAAAACATCTTTAGTGATTTATTATCAAGACTAAGATTGGAAGGGGAAATCCCAGAAACGTTATCACATCCACATCATGAGATTAAATTGTTCGAATTAAATTTTAAATGGAATAAAAACCTAACCCAAAAGTTTAAGAATATTTCGGAAACCCAACAAAGTGATTCAAAATTGTCTTTATTGCTACAACAAGTTCCAGAAATTGGAGAAAATATAAATTGTAACATAGCAAAGAAAAATGGTATTCTTTACAAATTACATGGGGATGTAGTACGAAAATGGAAAGTGATAGTTCCGAGTAGTTTGGAAGAAAATGTAATAAATTCTTTTCATCAAAATTTAGCACATTCAGGATGTGAAAAAACTGCTATGACTATAAAAGAACAATTGTACATTAAACACATTGACAAGAAGGTTAGGAAGTTAATTTCAACATGTGAATTATGTCAGAAAGCTAAACCAATAAACGTCAGATATGATTTTGAACCTCAAACTATCATCAGGGATAGAAAGAACGAACTAGTTGCTATTGATGCACATGGAGAAATGCCAGCTAGTCAACACAATTGCAAATACATTTTTGTAATGTTTGATATTTTTTCTAAATTCGTAAAAATTTATCCTGTACAAAATATCAAAAGCAGAACGTGCGTAAATAAAATTTTAAAAGATTGGATACCAAAGTATGGGCCAATAAAGGCAATATTATCAGACAACGCAACGGTTCACCGGAGTAAATTGTTTACTTCAGAGATGAAGAACAATAATATTAAGATGTATTACTCTTCAGCATATTTTCCCCAAGGAAATCCTTGCGAGAGAGTGATGCGTGATTTAGGCTTGTATTTCAGAATTCTGTGTCATTCTAACCACCGAGGCTGGTACAAATACTGCCATATTATTGAGAAAATCATTAACAATACCCCAAACTCTACTACCATATTTTCACCAATCGAATTAATGACTGGACTACAACCTGAACCTCTATAAATAAAAGCACCGACAACCTTAAAAGTAGATGAAATGGAATTGAATGAAGAAGAAAAGTGTGCTGAAGCATTTCGAAGAATAAAAGAAAAAGCAGAGAAAAGATTATCAAAGATACAAAGAAAAGGAGCGAAATGGAATCCTGAAATAAATGATAACGTTCTAGTAAAGACATTTAATATCTCCAGTTCTAAAATCAAATCCTATTGGAGAATGAATTTGTTATATAAAGGTCCATATAAAATAGTAAGAAAATTTGGGGATCATACGTACGAATTAAGAGACGATGATAATAAAATGATAGGAAAATATCACAAAACACTTTTAAAACCATTCAAAAGCCTTGACACTCACCAGAACAAATGATTAAAAAAAAAATAATATGTTTAAGAATTACTGAAAAATGTTTTGTTTATTATTATTGTGTTCGAATAATTTCTAATTTTATATTGTTATTTTAAATTGTATTAATTGTTCATTGTTGTAATAATGTTTAATTATTGGGGCATTCTTTAGAATATATGGAACAATATTATTGGAAGATTTAAGTTAATTTTCCATATATTCTGAAGAGGGGCATCTGAAACAGTTATTTTATGTTGTCCCCAAAGAGTTTCAAATATTGTACTATGTGAGGTTAAGTAGAGTGAGTCATGCACAGAGAAGCTATGTAAGTGGAAATGACGTCACAAAAGTGTTGAATAACAAACTTATTTGGGATTGGTGTGACGCGTATATCGTAAAACGTGGACCAATCAGATATAAAAGATTTTACGTTGGCATGGAGGATATTCAATATTCCTCTAGGGGGGTCGAACTATTAGGAAAATGCTAATGTGTAGAAGAAGATGAACTGGTGATTCTTCTCCTAACAGTCACCGTGAACGGATGTAAAATTCTCTTCTTAAACGCTGTTGTGTGCGGAAGAATATAAGTCTATTCTCATAACAATCATCGAGTATAACTAGATAATCTTTACATTAAATATCATCGCTAGAAGACACACAATTTAATTATTATACACGGTAGTGAACAACCGTATAAAACTTTTGATTCTTGCACGCATCCAGATATAAACGCGTCACATCAAGTGAATCTTGTGTAAGAATAGTGTTATAAATGTTGTATCATACATTTTGTTCGAACTGGTGTTGATTGAAGTAAGGAAATAAAAGTTTCTACATTATTTAATACAGAGAAAAATGATTACTCATTTTACGTAAAATTTCCTTCCGCCGTACCACCCCTATAAAAGAAGATATCTTGCTCAACCGACTGAAGCCACGCCGAGGTAAGCTGGGACTTCAAGAACCAATTATTCCATCCACCAAAATGTCGCCACATCGAGGGATATAATTACTCCATCACCCATTGACGTTGGGAATCTACCCAAACCACTTCAACCCTGTTCCAAATGGTCACCTCAACGAGGGGCATAATTCGTCATCCATCAATACGATTCGACATAAATCCTGTTCCAGATATATTTATGATAAATGAAATATATATCTTCACTTCGCTTGGAATATCATCAGAAGCCTACTAATCATCAGAAGAGATAAACAAAATCTGACTCTTTCGGACATATTCCTGGTTTCATGACTGAATTTACAAGCATCTATAATTTTGTCGAATACTAAATTGATATTCCTTTCTTTTCAGCTCTCAGATGTTCAATGGCAACAATCTGTTAAACGTCCATAGCGAACAGCACCTTAGAACAATTGCTTTACCTTCAATTCTATTTTAGAATCGTATTCTCTTTAGAGCTACAATCAATCTCTGCCAAAGTTTAACTCGATATAATCAAATAAATTGAGGATTATACTTCTAAAGAAGTAGAAACTTACATGCGCATCATCTGTGCGCCCCACATCTAATTGGTGTTGCATGAAACTTAAACTGAGTGTCGCTGTGGTCGCAGCTATCCAACAAACACACGGGACATTTGAACTGTAGGTTTGTACCAGTTATCGTCTTTGGGGAATATTTTAGCGTTAAAATAATACGTTCATTACCACAAAGGTATAATATAAGTAGAGGAGTAGTTTGGGAAATTCGTTGTATAGATTGTACTACACACACTTGTTTTAAGAGCAACTGAAGTAAAACAAATCATTAAAACTCCAACCTCGAAAGTATGTTAAACACAAAACGTGTGTGTTTCTATGATCAGCATCTTCATGAATGATACACGAAGATGTTCAAAAAATTTAATGTAATATTAAACTTTTTCGAAACTTTTTATATTGTCAATTAAGGTACTCTATGTTCAAAATACTTTCATAACAAATAAGAAGCACAAGATTGATTTTATGGAAGTGTCCTCAGAAGTTCATTTCATTGTAGATTATTACGCAGAACTCATAAAACGTAAGAGTTAGACAAAATCTATTACTATTGTTGCACATGTATATCTAAGTAAGGTATTAGTTTAAAGACCAACAAAAGCTAAAATCAAAAACAACAAAGATAATATTCTCGTTATTAAAACTTAAGTTTCCCAAACCAAAAACTTTTTAAAAACAAATCGGAAAATTAGCTCTTTAACCTGATAAACAGAAATTACCAATACAAGTTTGGAATTCATTAATGTGTGTGTAGGGTTTAACGCGCACTTTTACTATATACGGCACCACAGGCGAGACACTGATGATACATGAGAGGAAGATGAAGCACCGGTGGAATGAGACGGCGGGGAAAACCGGAGATCCCGGAGAAAACTCGCCCCAACGCCGTGTTGTCCACCATTAATCTCACTTTGAGGTCACCTGGGAACCAACCCGGGCCGCCTTGGTGAGAGCCAGGCGGTCTATCTACTGAGCCACGGCGTGGCCGTTGAAGTCAATAATTTTGTATTCTGCAACAATATAATAATAAATCGTAAGTAAAAATAAAAACTTTCATATTTGATACTAGATAGGGCTTAATGAAATTCCTTGAGGTAGGCCTAGATTTTTTATTGTAATATCATCAAAATGAAATGTGTGTAATGTAATTTCTGTTTCATATAAGATTGACAATGTAGCTTGAGGTTTTTTTTCCTAATATTCATTTTTAGCTGTCTCATAACTTGTCCGGTAACTAAGCTCTACTGACCCTAAACACATTTGAGCATATCTTCACCCATGCCATTCATCGTACGATATGACAACTTTGGAGGACGTAAATTACAGAAAACAAAACATTAGCTTATAAATTCCATCGCGCTTCAGCGGCTTACATCACTGGTAAAAGTAAAGCGATACATAATGTTAAGGAATGGTACTGTCGGTAAATCAATGGAAATTCCCAGATTTCAGATGTTTGTCGGAAGAATTTTAGTGTTATATATGAATAGATGTTTTAGTAATAGACTTAAAGTCGGTTGAAAATACGATATCAAAAATCGATCTAAATGCACAGAGCTCTTTGAACCCAGTTCAGCATCTCATTTTGAGAGGATTTTGCTACTTCAATAATGCCTTCTGTACCGCATCAAATATAATATGTAGAGGAGTCATATTCTGTACAAAAATTAGATGTCAAACTGGAGCTGCTGTAGATATTTTCGTATCACCTCCAAAACGCTTTTTCCACCAAATTCATTACTAGAAAGTCTTTTAATACAAAAATGAGACACGTTAAGATTTTTCAAATTTGTCACAATAACACATTACTGAATCAATAGAAACATTTAAAACTATATGATTTTCTCAAGAAACAGCTCTCAAAATGTCAATTAAGATAATTTCTCTAGATCATGTTCATAACAAACAAAATGCTTAAGCTACATTTGCTGGGAAAGCCTTCAGAAGTGTTCTTTATTATGGATGACATTTGTATAATTGATAAACTCTAAGAAATAATAATAAATGTACATCTTTTTAAAACATACAGTTTATGTCAAATACACTTTTCGTGGAGTGCACAAATTCGTATATATTCCTTGTTATTTGTCTGAATTCATCAATACCTTCACTTTTATCAAACTACAAATAGTCGTCGTTTGTTTTTGTTATCTACAGACCATTCAAAGTAAGTAGCTCATCATATGACGACCAGATTTGAAGTATTTTACTATAGCTTAAGGTCCGTCTCTTCGAATTCTTTACTTGTTTATAGAAGATCTGGGAAGTTTAAACAACCTTAATTTAACGTGTGGTATCTGTAAAACTTTTACTCAGTTCTAGGTAACAATTTATTTACTTTACTTTATCAATGTTTGATGACTACAGTTAATACAGACCTTTTTGGTACTACAGTTCGACCTGACTTGTTACACGTACCTTGTTACTTGGTACCTAGAAGTATGTGTCATATAACTAAGATAGTTTGACTTGGTATAAATTTAACTACGTTATTTTGCCTTACTTTTATTGAGATCCTATATAAGTTATATTAAGTTAATATAAGCTCAACATGATCAAGGTTTGTACAAGAACATTTTCAGGAAATCTCATAACAAAAGGAAATTTTCCCAGCAATATTAGCTTTCATAAAACAGTTCCAAGGATTTTTTTAATATTATATATAAGAATAAGAAGTAAATGTAAAGTCTTTAGTTTATTATGCAAAGAAGTCTTGCATTGTCAATTAAAGTTATTAAAGTTGTAAATTACAACGATATACCAATTATAGGCAAATTATTAAAATGCAAAATTAAAATATAATCCATAATGAATAATTTCAAAAAAGATGTAGGTAATGAAAAGTAGTATTCATTTAAATAAAATATTTACAGACAGTAGACACTATACCTTCAAGAACGTCTATAAAGTGATAAAGAAGTCGAAGAGGTAGACCTTTGACTATAGTCAAATACTTTAAAGCTGGTCACTGTACGATGACATTGAAGTTCTGATTTATGTGCTTGGTCTACAGATAACAAAAACAAACGAAGACAACTCGGAATTTGATAATTATTCATGCTAATTTACGCCCTCTAACGTTATGTCATATAGGACGGTAAATGAACTGGTGAATTGAGGCTCAAATGTGTCCCGGGTCCACAAAGCATAGAGTTACCCGACATTCGTCCTTCAGGGTACGGAGAAAAACTTTTCCAGGTAACTCCTCCTGACCGAGATTCGACCTCGGGACCTCTTGAACGTGAGGCAGACACGCTACCATCCACGCGACCGAGACGGGCTGTAATTTGATAAAGTTAAAGGAATTGATCAATTAAGACAAATAACAAGGAATATCTACAAAGTGGTTCACTCCACGAAATAAAATATATCACACAAATAATAATAGATAGTGGGGATTCAGGTGATCACAAAATATTTATTTGTAGTTGAAACTTGACTCTGAATTTTTGGATGAAGTACAATTCCTCTTCTACCTACTACGTATGATTGTAGTACAGAAAGTATTATTTTAACACATGATGAACTCAAAACGGAAAGGGAGAGCTGGCACAATACTGCAGTTCAGATGTCACGAGTGTTCGCTGCAACCACAGCGGCAAACGGTGGTAATGTCATGAAACACGAAGTTAACGTTGTATGGTACAGATGACGCACGTGGTATAACTGTTAGGTATTTATCAATATGTCTCACTTATTAAGAATATATTACAAAAGATTTGAATGGTGATGCATTGGTTTGGGGCAGAACATGTGCGTCATGTGGAATATAGCAAGCTGGAGCTATATTATATACAAATGTCAATATATATATATATACCGATAAGAAATATTGTGTTTCGGAACAAAAGCCTGCATTTGCTAGTATAGAAGTAACAAAATTAAACCACATTTTGTAACTATCTTCCAATGAATTGTTGCGTTGTAGTTCGATGTATATAGCGTGAATGGTTGTGATATAAAACCAATGAAACATTTCATATGAAGTAGCAAAATCCTCTCAAAATGAGATGCTGAACTGGGTTCAAAGAGCTCTGTGCATTTAGATCGATTTTTGATATCGTATTTTCAACCGACTTTAAGTCTATTACTAAAACATCTATTCATATATAACACTAAAATTCTTCCGACAAACATCTGAAATCTGGGAATTTCCATTAATTTACCGACAGTACCATTCCTTAACATTATGTATCGCTTTACTTTTACCAGTGATGTAAGCCGCTGAAGGGCGATGGAATTTATAAGCTAATGTTTTGTTTTCTGTAATTTACGTCCTCCAAAGTTGTCATATCGTACGATGAATGGCATGAGTGAAGATATGCTCAAATGTGTTTAGGGTCAGTAGAGCTTAGTTACCGGACAAGTTATGAGACAGCTAAAAATGAATATTAGGAAAAAAAATCTCAAGCTACATTGTCAATCTTATATGAAACAGAAATTACATTACACACAACATTTCATTTTGATGATATTACAATAAAAAATCTAGGTCTACCTCAAGGAATTTCATTAAGCCCTATCTAGTATCAAATATGAAAGTTTTTAGTTTTACTTACGATTTATTATTATATTGTTGCAGAATACAAAATTATTGACTTCAACGGCCACGCCATGGCTCAGTAGATAGACCGCTTGGCTCTCACCAAGCCGGCCCGGGTTGGTTCCCACGTGACCGCAAAGTGAGATTAATGGTGGACAACACGGCGTTGGGGCGAGTTTTCTCCGGGATCTCTGGCTTTCCCCGCCGTCTCATTCCACCGGTGCTTCATCTTCCTCTCATGTATCATCAGTGTCTCGCCTGTGGTGCCGTATATAGTAAAAGTGCGCGTTAAACCCTACACACACATTAATGAATTCCAAACTTGTATTGGTAATTTCTGTTTATCAGGTTAAAGAGCTAATTTTCCGATTTGTTTTTAAAAAGTTTTTGGTTTGGCAAACTTAAGTTTTAATAACGAGAATATTAACTTTGTTGTTTTTGATTTTAGCTTTTGTTGGTCTTTAAACTAATACCTTACTTAGATATACATGTGCAACAATAGTAATAGATTTTGTCTAACTCTTACGTTTTATTAGTTCTGCGTAATAATCTACAATGAAATGAACTTCTGAGGACACTTCCATAAAATCAATCTTGTGCTTCTTATTTGTTATGAAAGTATTTTGAACATAGAGTACCTTAATTGACAATATAAAAAGTGTCGAAAAAGTTTAATATTACATTAAATTTTTTGAACATCTTCGTGTATCATTCATGAAGATGCTGATCATAGAAATACACAAGTTTTGTGTTTAACATACTTTCGAGGTTGGAGTTTTAATGATTTGTTTTACTTCAGTTGCTCTTAAAACAAGTGTGTGTAGTACAATCTATACAACGAATTTCCCAAACTACTCCTCTACTTATATTATACCTTTGTGGTAATGAACGTATTATTTTAACGCTAAAATATTCCCCAAAGACGATAACTGGTACAAACCTACAGTTCAAATGTCCCGTGTGTTTGTTGGATAGCTGCGACCACAGCGACACTCAGTGGACGTTTCATGCAACACCAATTAGATGTGGGGCGCACAGATGAAGCGCATAAAAGTTTCTACTTCTTTAGAAGTATATTCCTCAATTTATTTGATTATATCGAGTTAAACTTTGGCAGAGATTGAGTGTAGCTGTAAAGAGAATACGATTCTAAAATAGAATTGAAGGTAAAGCAATTGTTCTAAGGTGCTGTTCGCTATGGACGTTTAACAGATTGTTGCCATTGAACATCTGAGAGCTGAAAAGAAAGGAATATCAATTTAGTATTCGACAAAATTATAGATGCTTGTAAATTCAGTCATGAAACCAGGAATATGTCCGAAAGAGTCAGATTTTGTTTATCTCTTCTGATGATTAGCAGTCTTCTGATGATATTCCAAGCGAAGTGAAGATATATATTTCATTTATCATAAATATATCTTAAGCAATTAATATTTCAAACAAAGGCTTGCAGCTATATCTAAAAAAGTTAAAACTTGCGGAAAAATTTCCCTTTAAGGGGAAATCTGTTATTATGGGATTTACTGGAATTCTTTGTGTACCATTCTTGAGCATAGTGAAGTTGCATACAAGTTTGGTATTTAGCCGACTTTTCCGTTTAGTATTTGGCAGAAAAACATTTTTTTCTAAATTGAGCAGATACCCAAATACATATTTTCTATGCACGCTCGACATTTATTATGTGTTACAATGAATAAATGCAAAACTTGTGAAAGAATCCTCCACCTGCTATGTTTAGGTGCGGCATTGAAAGTAATATTTTAACATTAAGGAAAAGCCTGACGAAGAAAGCCGGTACAAACGAACAGTTTTAAGGTCCCGAGCGTTTCTTGAGTACACAGCGACACATAGTGGAAGTCTAATGCATTACGAGGTACAACAAGCCTGACATAGATGACGCACTAGTTATAATTTTCATAATTATAGTAGTGTGTCTTTAATTGTTAAGAATGTTTTAAATCATTTATAATAAAGATGGTCAGCATTGTTTGCAAGGCAGATAGAAAATTTGTCAGATAGTAAGTTATAGCTATATTACTGTAAAAGACGCTCATAGAATGACAGGAAGTATTGTGTTTGGCAACGAAAGTCTACAGAAAGCTATATGAGTTAAACAAATCGAGTAAATTTCTCTTCACTTTAAAACCCAACTCATCAGAACAAAAACCAGTCATCAAACCAACGTCCGTTGACTTAACACCCATAGAATACCAGTAAGGGACAGTGTGCCGGGATGGCAATAAGGCTCCTGTTCCATGGAGCACGGTTCACCTTCAACGACACCTCAGTGCTGGGCTAGAATTTTATATATTCTTTCAAATATGCTCCTATTTCTTCATTATTTATTGGAGTGTTATAATAATTTTACACTCACTTAAATCTTAATGTAAACTTTACTTGACTGCTGTCCAATTGATTTTCCACCCGGCAGTCATTTGCCATTGATGATGTTTCACTACAAATCTGTCAGAGACACATGTGTTGGTCAGTGTATGACTGTTATCACAAACAGCCACACGAACTCCTTTATTATCATTTAGTGAACATAGGAGTTTCAAAACGTGCGTTGCCGTTACTGCAATGCAGAATCAAAAGCGTATTTCCTGATTATTCTCCCAAAATATATTGTATAATATAGTTTAGGATACATGAGCTAGAGTTGTGAGAGGCAGTCTTATAAGACTATATCCTGGACCAGCATGTAACACTACAAACGCACAACGTCACAATTGGTGTCAGGAAGTGGAACATAGCCAATGGTCGCTACATTGGCAAATATTCTACTAGAGCTGAAAGAGCTGAACACGGCTACAGACAACCTCTACGCGACAATGACTGCAATGAAAACCGACTAAGGCTTTGCTGGACATATGCTCGATTGCCAGGACTAACTTCTGTAGCGTCTCCCCTGACTGCTGTGACCTTTATTTTAGCTGGCTGCGGTACGGTGCAGCTGTGTGGTGATTTCCAAAGCGGTTCTCCAGGGCCTCCCAGATCTCCTTGGGTGCCGTCGCTGACTGGACAGCGTTCAGGACTTCTACGGCCCGTCCTTGGAGGCTGGCTAATAACTGTGCGGCCCCTTCCTCTGGTGACCAATTGTTGTGTTTAGTCACCGTGTCGAATTGACGGCGAAAGACTTCAAAATTTGTATCGCCGTGTCTTTAAGTTTTTTAAATCCTTTAACGGCCTGCCGAAGATGTCCTGTACCATGGCGTTCAGGGACTTTGTATTCGTATCGGAATTTCCCTCCAGGTTAATTAGGCGGTATGCAAGGCCTTCGACGTCTTCCACCATATATATTGAACAGAAATTGACCATCCGGAGATACATCAAGGAGGATGTGGCAGCTCTCTAGCTGATGCTCGATGGACAGCACATAGCAGGGCACCATCCAGAGGGCCAACTGACTTCAGCGTTAGAGGTCATTTCGCCAAGTGAAGAGGCAAAACTGCAGACAGTAATCCACAATAACCTAATCTAGCATTCCTCAAACATTCTCACCCTTCAATACCTTAACACATCACACACAACTACCCTCACTCAGTAATCCAGACACAGCCCTCACTAATTTACAGGGACGTAAGTAGGGCCTTGATAATGCTTTCGTCTTGCATCGTTCCTCACCTTGGACCACGCTACTGCCTGGACAATATATCCCTTCCTTGAATCCGCAGATGCTTACAGCGGTACCGCCACAGCATCACTGAATACTCACTTGTGGAGGTCCTTTAGTCGGTAAGGGCTGGTGGTTCATTCCCCTAGATGAGTCCCACAATCAAATCCCAGGGTTAGTGGGTAACATGCACTTTTCCTCTACTTGTAAAAAAGGAGACCGTCATAACGGAGAAAGAAATTTCGCTTATCATATCACCCTGTCATACAACGCCGAGACGTCTGAGACTCTCCTACTCTGAAAGAGAACATCAGATGAGAGATGATGTGAAATAATAAAGGAGATAATCCGGGACGTTATCCACGTAAATCAGACCTGGACCTCCCGTCTGCGGACGGCAACGGAACCATGTGAACCACTTTTAACATCCAGCTCGGTATAAACAAGGCTAATGTGTCTATTGTTATATTTCTGTTTCCTTTAGTTTTCTATTTGAACTCGTTTGCTATTGACTTAAACCTGTTGTAGTACTTATTAAATTTGAGTGAAAGTTATTTAACAAAGGGCATATATCTCATTTCCATTTGGTATATTTAGATTACCAATTAACTAAAGCTATGAATTAAATAAATATTTTGTTTATAATTTTGCTGTCAATTTCCAGGATCGTATCACGCTATCGGCGTACATGATAGAAACATCGCTCGTATGTTTGTGTATAAAAGGTTCGGTTAAATAATCAAGTACCAGAATACATTATTTTAGCGCCTTTTCGGAAGAGACACGAAGTCCGCAGGCAGACTATACCATATATAGAATATTTATTGAAAACTCTCACTTCTCAAAAAAGACTAACAATTTAGATTAAATTTAAATATGTTTAAGGTGTATTTATATAAAGTGAAATCTCTACATTCAGTTTTGTAGATATATATTCGAAATCCCCTTCACTATGGACGACTATGATACAGGTGGTGGCAGAAACAAACAGTAAGGGGGTTTATAAAGTATTGTTCATGGGAATAATCTCATTTTTATATTATTATCTGTTTTAGATATCTAACATCACTTTCTATACATCGCTGTACTCGGCGTCAAAGTCTAACACGCCTAAGAAGTGATCGTCACTGTCATAATTGTACTATGTTATTCACAAATAAAAAAGAAATATTAACGGAATATGATTAAATTTGCAGAAGAGGCCTTAGGCTTTTTATTTGTAACTTATTTGCCTGGTGCCGGTACATTGGACCCGGCTTGCAGGCTCTAAATTTACATGGGTTTATAATTCTGGGTATGGCTTTTTTATTGTCTTTGGGTTTCTTCTAAAACCCATAGGGCGACGTGTTCTGGGTGCGCCGAGAACCAGTTTTATCTCGTTATTTTCTCTGTCTTTCTTTTTCTTGTTTTTATATTTACATATTTACACTGCGTTTATCTTGAGCACGCGCACACACACACGCCTGGGCATACCACGTACGTCCCAATATCACACGTACTACACTGTACAGACTTTGCTATGTACAATATTTACAATGTTCGCAGTTAGGCTGTGCGACAGCGGGTATCTGACTACTCCTGGTTGCCCATGATGGCGGCCTCTGCCGGGGATATATACAGACGGAGGTTGAATTTGTGGTAGTTATATAGGATCCTGCATACCTTTGTTCCGAAAACACATTAACACTAGTCCCTCTATATTGATATTTGTATAAAATATAGCTCCAAAGTATTATGATTCACATCTAGGATATGTTCTACACCAAAATAAAGCTTAGTTGTTCTAAAAGTTTATAAAAGATGTTTAATAACTAAGACACATTGATATATACATAACAATTTCAACCTCTGCGATATCTGTAAGCTTCTAGGTGCCGTTCCAAAAGACGTAGAAATATATCCCTCAAAAAACTTTTCCTGCATATTAAACAAAAGTTTAGGTTCAACATCGCTCGAAATTCAATCTAACAACTCCATGCGAGAGCTCTTGCATCTGTTCTTCCCTACAGCACAGCTCGAAGGTGGTTTAAAATGTTTAAAGATGGGAGACAATCAATTTCAAAGGAAGGTGGACCCGGTGCTTCAGTTACTTCCTTTACGGAAGAAAACACCAACTCTGCGCTGCCATTGTGAGAGAGGATCGGCGAATTACCTTAAGATCACTTTCTCAAATATTGAACATTTCATTGGGTGCCACTCACACGTTGGTGACAGAAACATTACACATGAGACGTGTTTGTGCGCGATGGGTTCCATAACTGTTGATTCCCGAACAAAAGAACATTGGCATGCATGTCTACATGCAGTTAAAGTTGATGTTAGAGGAAGATCCGGAGTTTCTTTCAAACGTAATCACTGCTGATGAAACTTGGCTACATCATTTTGATCCTGAGAGCAAACAGCAAAGCTCAGTGTGGAAATTTCCTTCATCACCAACCCCCAAAAAGCAAAAGTGGTTGCTTCTGTTGGGAAAGTTATGGTCATCTTATTCTTTGATATTCATGGAATGGTTTATCAGCATGTTGTACCTGCACACACATCAGTAACTGGACAGTACTACAGGGATGTCCTGAAAACATTCCAATTTCACATCAGGCGCAAAAGACCACATTTCCGTGAAGCAGGCTGGATGCTGCACCACGAATATGCGCGGCCGCATATTGCCAAAATTGTTGCTGACTATCTTGCAAAATTCAACGTGAAGTGCATCCCTCACCCTCCCTATAGTCCGGAGTTAGCCCCCTAGTGACTTTTTTCTATTCCCGAACTTGAAGAAACGCCTACGTGGGAGGCATTATCCATCATCAGAAGCAGTGGTGAAGGCTGCGGAGGCGATTTAGAAGGATATCTCAAAAATGGTTTCCAGCATGTCTTTGAAGACGGGCAGAAACGGTGGGACAAGTACAGCGCATTCAGGGGAGACTATTTTGAGAAGGATCATCAAAATTATGAGGATGATTAAAGCTACGTTGTCAAAGAAAGTTGTGATCATTCTTTATTGAACAGCCGTCGTATGAAAACCTTTATGAAGTATTATAGGAGGTACATCAACAGAGGCAGTACCTAAACGTTTGGAGCAGAGTCATTCTTGAAGCTCTTATTGGTCACGGCTTATTTCCTTCACTCTGGAATGTAGAGACGTATATACAGTTTCTCATGATAAGTTCATTACTTAATTGATGATATCCACCAACAAATGTGGGCTTTACACGATGGCGTGCCAGTTCATTTTAATTAGATAGCACGTAATTTTTTGGGTGATAAAATTTCGTATCGGTGGATTGGTAGAGGGGATTTGTTTTATGGTCTGCTCGATGGTGTGCTTTGAATTCGGTAAATTTCTTCGTCTGGCGACAATAAACGTCTAATTTTTATGTGACTTGTGTAACAAATATTGAAAGAAAGAGAGAGAGAGAGTATCCTCATTGGATTTGACCAAACATGGAAGACTCAAAATTTGTAACACAATAGGTTATCGCTTAGGCTTGAGGTATGCACGGAAGCAGAAGGAAGCTACTTCCAGCAATTTTTGCAACCCTTAATTTAATCCTGTAACGGGCCAAAAACGTTTAATTTTTTGTTGTTTTGATATCGGGTGTCCACTATTACGTGTTTCAAATGGGAAGGTGTTTGTCCTTGAGCGCTACTAGGTGAGCAACCAATCGGAGTCCTGCGGTGTTGTGGCGTATGACGAGCGCCAAACTAATAAATCTCTAATAAACACTATTCGCGCAAATACAAAAATTCAGATTTTGCAAAAACTGATCCACGAGGAAGATGAGAGTAATGTATTTAACATAACCCTAAAAATTACATATTTTAGCTCAAATAGTTTTCCTAATACAAATAAAGTATATACAATTATATTATAACAATGCATTGCGACGTCAGCACTGTAATGAACATCATTATTGGTTGGCATGTATGGGTGAACGTATATTTGAAATTACTCAGAACTGAAACGTAAACATTTGATATGACGTGATAAAAGAAATATGTACTTTGAATAAGCCAAGGTGTTTGTTAAATTCGATGAGAGGAAACGATACACTTCTTGCTGGTCTGGCAGAACGTGTCTGGTCACATTATATCTTTGTTTACGAATGGTTCGTAATTTCTATTTACTCTAGAGAGTTCAAAGCAGCATTATTCAGTTACTCTTCCATGAAAAAGTGTATCAGCTGGATCAATGAGACGCGTTCCTCTTCCCCTCCCCCCTTATTACTGCTAGAACAATCCAATAGAGTTAATGTGGGATCAAATTATGTTGCAAACAGAAATAATATTTTTAAACTGACTGACGTTGAACGATTTATTCACGAAGAAATTAAGGAACACAACAAGGCTTTGAAAACTTTGTGAGACATCAGCTAGACTACAAGAAGACGACTTTTGGAAAGAAATGGCACGTAACGAAATTTTGGAACCTATCATCATAAATTTGCAGTACTCAGACGTTGAAGACAATGACAATGACGTAAGTAACATTCACGGCTATACGGATGCACCGCTGGTATTTTCGTTGGACTAGAAAAATAAGTAATTTATAAACTATAATGAATTTGCAAATAAATATATAAACCATTTGCGTAATATACGAATATCCACTTTGCAATTGTGATGTAAACAACTTCATTATTATAAAACTTTGGAAAATTCAGTTTGTGTTCCCTTACATCTAGCGCCAGGAACACTCGCAAGTGTGGGAGAGAGAGGGAAATAGTGTCGCCCTGGCGGTATACTCGCGAAGCCGAAGCCGAAGCCGAAGCCGGTGGAGATTCGGAAAACTTCGGAACCAATCGTTACCGGTAGCGACAGACAGTTGAAGGTAGAGTTGGAAAAATAAACAGTTTTAGGTCAGCTAGCAAATTGTGATGTGACGAATGTATTTGCTAGGGAAATAAAGTGCAGTTTTTTGTATTTGAAGCCTCGACTTTTGATTTTCACGAACCCACAAAGTCACAACTGGTGTCAGGAAGCGGGATAGCAACATCACCGAACATTATGGCCATGGAATCGGCATTGGAAATGCTTTTGCAGAAGATGAACGAATTAACAGCGAAGTCGGAAGCGGCAAATAACAACTTGGCCGCGAAGATGAACGAGCTAACAACGAAAACAGAGGCGGCAAATAACCTGGCCGCAGAGTTGAAAGAAATAAAGACCGAATTGACCACCAAAATGAAGGCAGCGAACGACAGTCTGGCCACGGAAATGAAGGAGGCGAACGAGGTCCTCGCCGCAAAATTTGAGGAACAGTTGGCCGGCGTGAGAGATGACGTGACGGAGCTGGGCAAGCAGATGGGCCAAGTGTACGAGCGCATCGAGGACCTGGCGAACCGCTTCAATGATCTAGAGGAAAAGGCCGACAATAACGCCAAGTCCCTGAACGCCATGGTTGAAGACGTCGAAGACCTCGCGAACCGCGTAAACAACCTGGAGGGAAAGGCCGACCGCAGCGTCAAGTCCCTGAACGCCATGGTGGAGGACGTCGTCGGCAGGAAGCTGAAGGACTTGAAGGCCAACGCGCCGGGACGCGACACATCTGCGCGCGTCAAACCTCCCAAGTATGACGGCGCGTCAACGTTTGAAGTCTTCCGCAACCAGTTCGACCCAGTGGCCAAGCACAACAGATGGTCACCGGAGGAGGAGGCCACACAGTTAATAGCCAGCCACCAGGGACGGGACGCGGAAAACCTGAACGCGGTGCAGACGACGGCGGCGCCCAAGGACATCTGGGAGGCCCTGGAGAATCGCTTCGGGAACCACCGCTTAGCCGCAGCATACCGCAGCCAGCTAAAGGCAAGGTCGCAGCAGCCGGGGGAGACGCTGCAGGAGTTCGCCATAGCGATCGAGCAGCTGGCTAGCAAGGCCTTGGTTGACCCGCCACTGGAGTTCGTATCCCGGGAAGCCGCCTACAATTTTTTCGACGGGGTACGGGACACGGAGATTCGTCAGCGCCTAATGCTCGGCGATTATAAAACCATCCACGAGGCGCTGACAGTGGCATTAAGGATGGAGGCGGCCAAGGTAGCATCTTTCCCGACGTGGAGAACGAGGTGTGTCTGCTACGCCGGAGACAGAAGACCAGCTGAGGGACGCCGGCGAACACCTAGTGGCCTGTGTTGGGGGTGTGGACAGCCCGGCCACCTGCAGAGAGACTGCCCACATCAGGAAGAGCGGCCGGAAGAACGAGTAAGGCCCGGCGTGGAGAGGGGCACGTCGGTGCCATTACCACCATCCCCTCGAGTAACAATCCGCGACGTCAGCCGGCGGATGGATGACAACCTCATCGCGGACGGTTGGGTAAGAGGAAAGCCGTGCGGCGTGCTGGTGGACACCGCGGCGGCCGTGACCATCATCAGACCTGACGTGGCGAAGGGTTTGCCGACGAGGAAGCCGAGCCGACCATTCGAGCTTGTGACTGCATCGGGCAGTCCTTCTCCATGCCTGTGGAGAAGGAGGCCCTGCTGGAGCTGACCTTGGGACGGACTGCCATGCGTCTGTGGGTGTTCGTCGCGAAGGTGGCTGAGGAGGTGATTCTGGGACTGGATGCCCTCAGGAGCCACGAGGCGACGGTCGACGTCGGCAGGAAGGTCCTACGGCTCAACGGAAAAGAGGTTATACTCCGTCAAAATGAAGAGCGCCTTGGAATCGGTAGGGTCATCTTGAACGAAGACGTGGTTGTCCCCGCGAGGAGCAAGGTGATGGTGACGGCGCGACCGGAAGGTCAGACAGCACGTTGGGTCCAGAGGCAGCAGGAGTACGACTTCACCTCGGAACATCGCAGAGGGTAGAGTCACGGTAACGCGGACGCTATGTCCCGAAGACCCTGTGCAAAAGAGTGCGGCCAATGCACAAGAGTGGAGCAGAAGGAGCGTGCCGCAGCAGTTCGAGTAGTCACGGCAATGCCTGCGGATGGCTGGGATAGCGCAGGCCTGAGGAGGGAGCAGCTGGCGGACCCAGACTTGGGGCCACTCTTGAGGGATGTGGAGAACTTGGTGGACCACCTCCACGACATGCACGAGATGACTCGCCAGAAGGCGAGCGACCGCATGAAAACCCGATACGACAGGCAATCCAACAGCCAAGGGTTCCAGCAAGGTTACCTGGTCTGGTTGTACCGCCCGACCCGGGCCAAGGGACGCTGCCCGAAGCTTCAGCAGCCATGGCAAGGACCGTACCGTGTGGTGAAGAGGATTAGCGACGTGGTCTACCGCATCCAGAAGGTGCCCCGAGGAAAGATGTTGGTGGTACACCTGGATCGCCTGGCCCGCTACGAAGGCGCTGTTCGGGACGACCAGCCTTGAGGAGGGAGCAGTGTCGCCTTGGCGGTAGACTCGCGAAGCCGAAGCCGAAGCCGAAGCCGGTGGAGATTCGAAAAACTTCGGAACCAATCGTTACCGGTAGCGACAGACAGTTGAAGGTAGAGTTGGAAAAATAAACAGTTTTAGGGCAGCTAGCAAATTGTGATGTGACGAATGTATTTGCTAGGAAAATAAAGTGCAGTTTTTGTATTTGAAGCCTCGACTTTTGACTGTCACGAACCCACAAAGTCACAATATAAAAAGAGTGGGGATAACGAGGTGGCAACGCTGAAGGCTCTAACGCATCTGATTCGCTACAGGTGAGAACTCTTGCCATTTGAAACATATACTAAACATGTAGCACTCATAAAGGCTGTAAGTAACAATATTTCTGTAATAGTATTTTAGTTTGAGTAATATTTGGTACCATTTCGGGAAAATAAATTATTACATTATTTGAATTTCATAATATTTTGTATTATGTTACCTAAATGGCTAAAATTTTGCATTATGTATGGCATCCGGTCTAGTATCCTTTCACAAGAATTTAAAATACCTGAATACTTGTTCATTAATAGGATTATAACATCAAATATACCCTTTTTTGTCGTAAAATCTTTACTCTTAAATAAGACTATTATAAGAGTATATACACCTTAAAAAAAGAGCAGCTGCCAGAATCAAAATTCGTTTCGGAAATCATCGGAAGCATTCGCTAACGCTGCGTTCACAGCGTAAAGCTAGTGTCAGACTAAAAAGTTCAATGATATGAATCCCGACCATGGCATTGAAGTTTTCCGTCTGACTTTACCTTTCTAGTCCTTGGTCTACACACGGCTAAGGTGAAAGAACAGTTAGTTTTTACAATATACGCTTTGATACACCTCTGGCTACATTTCAGTGCTGTGCGATAGATAAGGATTTGCCTTGCGGCTTGGCCGATTGCATGGTAGCAGAGCAGTAAAACGCATCTCTCTCTTAAGTAGACTAACATAAGTTCGAGACCGGATGTGCATGTTTCTTTTTATTACTGTTACTTTAATAGCAATGTCTTATGTTTTTCTTGCAGAAGATAAGTAATAATATTTTAAACATATTGTTGCAATCAGGATTGTAAGGGGGATGAAGGACTTACAAGCCTAATCGACAACTGGGTTGTAACTACTGAAAGGATGAGGGAGCAGATGGTAGAGCTAACAGGTCAAAGGTTAGGGACATGATTAAGGTTAAATTAAAGTAATGGGTTCTCCACGGCATTAATAAATATGTTCTAAAAATTGGGGAAGCCAAATCAAAAAAACCAAGCTCTCCTTTACCTGGAAGAGATAAAGAGTGCAATCAAGACAGACATTAAATCAATTAATACATAATAAATAAATATTACCTTTTATGTATAGTAGCGTAGAGTTCTGGGCAAGAGGTGGCTGGTTCACTTTGTTGAGTTAAGTTTTGTAGAAGTATTAACAAGTTCTATGATGAGACTAAAGCAGCAGCATCTGACCCTCCAACCAACCAACTAGCTAACTAACTAACCCCTCGTTACTGGCTGTAATCGTTTAAATAGAACTGACTTTCAAAATGTCTGCTATCAAACGACTCAGCGGTTCCTAAGACAGGGTTTGCATCCTATGGCGCAATATTGTGCAACCGAAGAATGACTCTTTTTATATTTTCTGTCGAATTAACAGAAAACATGAGCTGGCAGGTCAATACCACTGCTTACTGTGATCACTGAGTTATCCAACCTGTCTCAACTGGAGCTAACCACGAAATGAAATGTGAATCTCCAATAATTAAAATATCTCCCAAATCTTGTTCAGACCTTAAATGCAACAATATTCCTTTATAGAAACGCAGTAAGATTCTTGTTGTTTTCAAAATAAATGCAATGTTATTAGAAAACTATCTTAATATTGGTTGTGAAAAAAGTCGGGCTCATTCATATGTTATGGATGTTGCTGGCATACAATGTGAAGTTTCCTCTCGTGAACATTTCACGTCATTTGGTCACATCCATGACCCGCAGAATGAGGACAGTAATAAGGGCAGAGGGCTTACAACCCGATACTAAGTTAATTTCCATTTTTGTTTGATTTTACATATCGGAATAAAACATTTATTTCAATTAGTTTGAAAACATCAGAATGCATAAATACCATAAAACCAAGTGAACCTTAGCCATTGGAAGCAATATTAAAATGTGCCTCCCCGCATTTGGGAGGCCTGGGTTCGAATCTCGTGGCCAACCTACCTGACCCATCGGTTTTTTCGGGGGTTTCCCGGGGTCGCTACGCGAATGTTGGGTAGGTTAATTACACCCCCCGTACTTCCTGTCCCTCCATTTCATCTCCATTATCATTTCATATCATCTATCATCTGGTGGTCTGTTTCAGGGTAGAAGTGTCGGCGGGAGTCTCGGCGCTGCATGGCAGGATGATATGCTCTGAGGAAAACTACTTCCTCCTCCGGTAGGTCGTTGCCGTTCTTCGTTCCTTCGGCACCGCCAGCCAGGAGCCTTTGGGGCTCGGCTGCTGGGCTCGTCGTCCCGCAGTAAGGGAGCGACTTCTGGCCCGTCGGGAGAAGTCTCTATCGATGTAAACTGTAGCAACTCTGCCCTCTGTACTGCAGTGTCTCCTTGGGACGACCGCTCTCTGTCCCTTCTCGCCTGCTCCTTCCTCCCGGGAAATGAAATGTGTAGTGTTTAACACCGCTTTTACTACATACGGCACCGCAGGCGGTGACACTGATGCTACATGGGATGAAGATGGAGCACCGGTGGAATGAGATGGAGGGGGAAACCGAGGGTCCCGGAGAAAACCCACCCCAGCGCCGTGTTGTCCACTACAAATCTCAATTTGCGGTCGCCTGGGATCGAACCTGGGCCACCTTGGTGAGAGCCAAGCGGTCTAACCACTGAGCCACGGCGCGGCCGTTTCCTTCCGGGGGGTCCCCACTTGGGGGCATAGGAACAATGAGCCAAGCGGGGTGGCCTACGTACCGAGCCCCCTCCGTTATGCAATTCTAATCCTAATGTTAATTCAAATTTCGTATTTCTATAGTACAAAAGTGAACACGATGTCTGGGATTTGAACCTTTGTAGGTCTAGCTCCTACACACCGCTCGGCTATCTGTGCACGTTTAGTAAGTGAGACTCTATGAGGCTCTAGTTTCCGCACTCCGTAACGTGTGTGAAGAAAGGAAGGCTTCGCTATGTGAATATGCACGAAACATATGAAACGAATCAGAAAGGGTGAAAATTCTCATCATCATCATCATCATCATCATCATCATCATCATCATCATCATTATCATCATCATCGTCATCGTCATCATCATCATCATCGTCATCATCACCCTCACCATCACTATCACCATCACCCTCATCACCACCCTCACCCTCATCATCATCATCACCCTCACCCTCATCATCAATCATCATCACCCTCACCCTCATCCTCATCATCAATCATCATCACCCTCACCCTCATCCTCATCATCAATCATCATTACCCTCATCCTCATCATCATCATCACCATCACCCTCATCATCAATCATCATCACCCTCACCCTCATCCTCATCATCAATCATCATCACCCTCACCCTCATCCTCATCATCAATCATCATCACCCTCACCCTCATCCTCATCATCAATCATCATCACCCTCACCCTCATCCTCGTCATCAATCATCATCACCCTCATCCTCATCATCAATCATCATCACCCTCACCCTCATCATCAATCATCATCACCCTCACCCCCATCCTCATCATCAATCATCATCACCCTCACCCTCATCCTCATCATCAATCATCATCACCCTCACCCTCATCCTCATCATCAATCATCATCACCCTCACCCTCATCCTCATCATCAATCATCATCACCCTCACCCTCATCCTCATCATCAATCATCATCACCCTCACCCTCATCCTCATCATCAATCATCATCACCCTCACCCTCATCCTCATCATCAATCATCATCACCCTCACCCTCATCCTCATCATCAATCATGATCACCCTCATCCTCATCATCAATCATCATCACCCTCACCCTCATCCTCATCATCAATCATCATCATTACTACTACTAAATTAGGCGAGGATTCAGTGGGACTAAAGCTAAAGAGACGTGTTCCGCAACGCCACAATAAACCGGCCGTGAACGCGATGTGGACTGAAAAATATACAATTCCAGAGTTTCTCATTTTTTGTTATCTAAGGCTTGTAAGTTGTTTTTGTTTGGCCTTGAAAATGAGTTTTGTACATTTGCTTGGTGGTGTTATTTTGAATTTGGGAAAAATGTTTAAAAGTTTCATAATGTTTATGTTGAGTGTGTGGAAGTGAGATTCTAGAGGGAAAAATGAACAAGATATGTATATTGGTTGGTACGAGGGCTGTTCAATAAAGAATGATCAAAATCTTTTTTGACAACGTTAGCTTTACTTATCGTCATACTTTTGATGGTCCTTCTCAAAATAGTCTCCCCTGAATATGATGCACTTGTCCCAGCGTTTCTGCCAGTCTTCAAAGACATGTTGGAAACCATTTTTCGAGAGATCCTTCAAAATCGTCTCCGCAGCCTTCAGCACTGCTTCTAATGATGGATAATGCCTCCCACGAAGTCGTTTCTTCAAGTTAGGGAATAGAAAAAAGTCACATGGGACTAAATCCGGACTATAGGGAGAGTGAGGGACGCACTTCACGTTGATTTTTGTAAGATATTCAGCAACAACATTAGCAATATGCGGCCGCGCATTATCGAGGTGCAGCATCCAGCCTGCTTCACGGAAATGTGGTCTTTTGCGCCTGATATGGACTTGCAATGTTTTCAGGACATCCCTGTAGTATTGTCCAGTTACTGATGCGTGTGCAGGTACAACATGCTGAAAAACCATTCCATGAATATCAAAGAATGAGATGACCATATCTTTCCCAGCAGAAGCAATCACTTTTCCTTTTGGGGGGGTTTGGTGATTGAGGATTTCCACACTGAGCTTTGCTGTTTGCTCTCAGGATCAAAATGATGTAGCCAAGTTTCATCAGCAGTGATTACGTTTGAAATAAACTCCGGATCATCCTCTAATATCAACTTTAACTGCATGCAGACCTGCATGCGAATGTCATTTTGTTCGGGAATCAACAGTCTTGGAACCCATCGCGCACAAATACGTCTTATGTGTAATGTTTCTGTCACCAACGTGTGGGTGGCACCCAATGAAATGTTCAGTATTTCAGAAAGTTATCTTAAGTTAATTCGTCGATCCTCTCTCACAATTGCAGCAGCAGTGTTGATGTTTTCTTCCGAAAGAGCAGTAACTGCAGCACCAGGACCACCTTCCTTTGAAATTGATTGCCTCCTCTCTTTAAACATTTTATACTACCTTCGGGCTGTGCTGTAGGGAAGAACAGACTCTCCATAGGCCTCCTGTAACATTGTATAGGTCTCAACTGAAGATTTGTTGAGACGAAAGCAGAATTTCAAAGCCGCATATTGTTCCTCGCGTGTTACCTCCATGGCAGCGGTAGGCGATAATGGATATGTCTGAAGTTGCCTGGTTCTCACAGGCGGTAACCAGGAGTACCAACAATGAAAGTATTACGGCGTGTATGTTTCACATTAATCTAACAGAATATAATGGAATTATGATCGTTCTTTATTGAACACCCCTTGCATATTCAACATCGCATGTGAATTACAATGTAAAAATCCTGCTACACATGGCTTCCCAACCTGGGGCTTTGAAATAGTCAACATGCATCCCGTCTTCGCCATAAAAATCCTGTTACAGGGTGTATGCTACGTGTATCCTAATCAAAAATAATTAACTTGTGCCCCTTGATGTGTGCTGTGTATTTCTGTGGATATTCAGACCAGTAATTCTTCGAAAGCCAAAAGAAGATGTAGAAATGTCAAGTACCTACTCATTTTGCTGGGCCATATCAATACTTTATTTTCTAAAGATGGGCTGCGTGTCGTAAGTTTCGTTTTTGCTGTAGAAATACCGACAAGTTGTTAATATAAACAAACCTGTTGTTCGATGGCTCCACCCAGAGCACAAGCGTGTCTGACGCCTGGACGCATGCTCCATCATTATTTAGTAAGGCGCCGACGCTGGGCATGGTGTTTGGGGGGGAGCGTCACGATTTCGATATGGATAGCGGGGTAGCTGCCCAGAATTTCATTTCACTGTTGTTCAGTGGTTAGCTCGGTTCGCTTCAGCACAGGCTCCACGCAAACTCTTGAAGCTTCTAAAACGTTCTCTTTTCTGCGTTTGGCTGCAGAACTGGTATATTCTCTAGTTTTGCTTTTTGCCATTCTAGGTATTCCGTGTTGAAGCGTTTCGGTGACGTTTGGGTTTGCTAACGTTATGACAATGAAAATATGATCCTAGATTCTCCTAGCGAGAGGCAAACGTGGGCGAGGTACCAAAATCCTTCAAGAAGCAGAAGTTAAACAAGTTGATCTCACGTAAGTACTGTACTCTCTCAACAGGAATCAAATCCCTTTAAAATATCATTTACTTTACTTTATGAAGTCCAAGTTCGGTCAGATTTACTTGAGCCTCCTGCCATCACAATGTTTAATAATAAAACAATATTTAATAGGTTTCGTAGCAGTAAATATTTATGTAAAAGGAATTATATTGTCTTCAAAGTTATCAAATTTAACTGTTTTTTTCATTATTTTAAAATGAAACTGCAATAGGTGTAGATTTGTAGAGACAGTTTAAACTTTTAAGTAAGCAAAGCTTTAGTTGTGTTTTGAATTTTATCTCCAGGTGTCACGTAAATCACAAGCACCTCGAATATCATGTGGCGTTTATGGTTTCTTGTTTTGAAGCTAGATGGATGTTATGACTAATGTTTCAGATTTAACATTAAATATAGCAGAGCTCCCCTAACACACAGTTCAGATGTAAACAATGCCACCAATGTTTATTCTTGTATTTATTTATAAAAGCATTCATTAAATGAAATAGTAGATTTCTTGGATTATGTACGTTCTTTGATATTTTTTCTCGTAATTTATTCCATTAAGATACAAAAGGTAGGCATGAAAATGTACAAGTTCTCTCGCGGTTATGAATGAATATGAATCCATGGCCATAAGCGCGGGAAATAATAGGATATTGCTATTTAACAATTACCACCTTCCTGTGAATGCATTTTTAGGTCATATATGTTGAAATCCTAGGAATGTTGATGAAGGAAGAATCTTTCAACCTTACTGTGAAACCTTTTTTCAACATATCCAAAATAACATCTTTATGATTTTATTTGTACTAAAAGTGAAGTGTGACCTTTAAGTTGGCATTCATCTTAAGCTATTTATGTAAGGAAAGAAAAAACATTTTTGAATTATTAGCTTAGTTTGAGTAGGGGAGATGCGCCCAGTACCGCACACCTAAGCTTTTTTCAAAATTAAAAGGAAATGCATTGGAGAACAAGTAGCGTCTTGCTATTATCATGAAGCTAATAACATACAGAAAGAGCATTAATAATGAAAATTCATGAACGTGGGTCATATTAACATTTAAAAAATAAAGTAAATATTAGTAATAACTGCGCATCTCAAAAAGTGTTTCCCAGTACCGGACAGACGTAATTAAATACATATTTCTAAATAAAGGAAAAGGAACTACATAATAAATCACAAGATAATTATTCTTATCATAATTACACGGTAACATGATAATATAGTTTTCAAAACGTTCTCTAGAGATTATCACAACAAAATAAAAATGTCTTAGAGCTAATGAAACATTTTTTAACAAAGTGATCAGATTTATAAAAATCAATGTTCCCTTGGCCTGTACATTCAGTATGTATCCAACCCTTGCACGATACATACCTCAACCCAAGCCTCGTCTGTGATTTCTAAGCAAATTATTCTTCTAAGGCTCTTCACCATTTCCAGTTTCTGTTGGCTAGATTCTCTATTTATAGTTTTATTAATGTTAGTCTTGCGTCACCTTGATATTGGTTTTTTTCTTCTATCTCTGTGCCTTTTCCTGCAACATCAACTTATACAGAGTCGATGTTAATGTTTCAGCAATATATATTGCTACTCCCAGGCTCATTGATCCCTCTATCACATTCTTTATTGCTTATTTCATATTTTCTTCTAACCATTTTCCTCTCTTTTTGGCCTCCATGTTGACAGGAATGCCTGTAAGCAAAAATCAATCTAATGTAAGTGCAAGTTCGGGGGATAAGCATATACCTTCGCGTACGGTACTGGGAAAATTGCTATCGTACGGTACTGAGCAACTCACACATACGTATATATAACGTCATAGCACGGCCCGATTCTTTTAAACCGACACTGTATTTTGTGTTTGCGTACTCTACTTAATACCAAATAATATGAGTACAAATACTTAATTAGTTCTTCACCGGACAAGGCAGCAGCAATGTCAGCAAGTTATTAACAGCACAGCTCCAGTTCACTACACGACTTCTCTGAACAATAACTTCTGATTCAACGGTCAAAGAGGAGGGAAAACTTTCCGTTGTTAACAAAGATAGCTGTTTGTCTAAATACATACCATGAGTTTCTACTATCTATCGGCAGCTACGAGATACTGACACCGTGCGGTACTGGGCGCATCTCCCCTATAAAATATACAACATAAAATTACAATATATTCATATACAACTCTATGCCTGAGATTGCTAAATATTTAATTTTAAATGCATTACGTACCATTTGTCTTGAATGTTTTTTCAAAGATAATTCTCATAACAGCTACCGGATGTATACATTCATTTAAATAGCCTACAGGTATGTACTTTAAGGTTCTGAGAGCATTTCAAAAGTACACCACAACCATAAAAATGGAAAATTGAAATACTGCTGAACTGGAATACTTAATTGGGCTCGTAATATGCTAAAATAATGGAAGATTTGCATGAGGAAATATTACTGCCAGTGTACATATTTCAATCTTGTGTATTAACACTGAACTAAATTTTAAACAACGGTTTCCATATTACCACATTTTAGTGGTATTTTAATTCAAAGTATTTTAATATTGGAAATTAATTGTTCTTTCACACTAGCCGGGATTTGAATCACGACATTGGCATTAAATTTTTCAGTCTGTCTCTATCTTTCCATACTTTAGCCTACTCAAGGCCAATGTGAAAGAACAATTAATTTCCATTAATTTACATATTAGCGGTCCGAACTATAAAGCCCGGGCCTTAAAGTACTTACAGCATAGTAAGTCGTCATTAAGGTAGTTGTCTCATGTGTTTATGAGAACTCCTAGTGGTTTACCGGGAAAAATACGAGTCAGTTGTACCTAATAGTTGTCCGAACTATAAAGCCCGGGCCTTAAAGTACTTACAGCATAGTAAGTCGTCATTAAGGTAGTTGTCTCATGTGTTTATGAGAACTCCTAGTGGTTTACCGGGAAAAACACGAGTCAGTTGTACCTAATAGTGGTCCGAACTATAAAGCCCGGGCCTTAAAGTACTTACAGCATAGTAAGTCGTCATTAAGGTAGTTGTCTCATGTGTTTATGAGAACTCCTAGTGGTTTACCGGGAAAAACACGAGTCAGTTGTACCTAATAGGGGTCCGAACTATAAAG
This sequence comes from Mantis religiosa, assembly GCA_030765055.1. NCBI lineage: Eukaryota > Metazoa > Arthropoda > Insecta > Mantodea > Mantidae > Mantis > Mantis religiosa. The sequence goes on from JAUKNK010000159.1 coordinate 401,973, forward strand.
CCCGGGCCTTAAAGTACTTACAGCATAGTAAGTCGTCATTAAGGTAGTTGTCTCATGTGTTTATGAGAACTCCAAGTGGTTTACCGGTAAAACACGAGTCAGTTGTACCTAATAGTGGTCCGAACTATAAAGCCCGGGCCTTAAAGTACTTACAGCATAGTAAGTCGCCATTAAGGTAGTTGTCTCATGTGTTTATGAGAACTCCTAGTGGTTTACCGGGAAAAACACGAGTCAGTTGTACCTAATAGTGGTCCGAACTATAAAGCCCAGGCCTTAAAGTACTTACAGCATAGTAAGTCGTCATTAAGGTAGTTGTCTCATGTGTTTATGAGAACTCCTAGTGGTTTACCGGGAAAAACACGAGTTAGTTTTACCTAATAGTGGTCCGAACTATAAAGCCCGGGCCTTAAAGTACTTACAGCATAGTAAGTCGTAATTAAGGTAGTTGTCTCATGTGTTTATGAGAACTCCTAGTGGTTTACCGGGAGAAACACGAGTCAGTTGTACCTAATAGTGGTCCGAACTATAAAGCCCGGGCCTTAAAGTACTTACAGCATAGTAAGTCGTCATTAAGGTAGTTGTCTCATGTGTTTATGAGAACTCCTAGTGGTTTACCGGGAAAAACACGAGTCAGTTTAGAATTTAATGTCATGTCGGTACGTTGGCCATAGTAGCTCAATGGTAGTGCGGCTGGACAGTAACCAGAAGAACCGTAGTTCAAAACCCGGCTATGGCATTGACTTTTTCAGTCTGACTCTATCGTTCCATATTTTAATATTGGTAGAGCTCGCATTTCCCTTCTGTTATTACGCTAACTGTAGATATATTTCTGTCTCCCATTGTCAATCTCTCCTTCTAACTTTCCCCTATCTCTCTTACCTATTCTCCTTCACTCCCACTCCAAAATACTCTCCTCTCTATTTCTCCACATGCAAGCGCATGCTCTGTATTGCTTCGAAAATCTGCATTAAATCTTTCATTCTTTTGGTGTTCATAAACATTGAAATTGTAATGGTTGACAAACACAAGACTCATCATTCTTGTTCTTCACACGGGTCTATATTTTTTCGCATAAGAAATTAATGATTATACGTAACTAATGATAAGACAAGTTTCGTGTAACGTTTTAAATATTCATTCTTACGAAATTTCGTATATACTCAAGCTTTACGAGGGCTGTTCAATTTAAGAATGATCACGTTTTTTTTTTTTTTTTTTTTTTTTTTTTTTTTTTTTTTTTTTTTTTTTTTCCAACGTACCTTTACTTATCCTCATAATTTTGATGGTCCTTCTCAAAATAGTCTCCCCTGAATGCAATGCACTTATCCCAGCGTTTCTGCCAGTCTTCAAAGACATGCTGGAAACAATTTTTTGAGAGATCCTTCTAAATCACCTCCGCAGCCTTCACCACTGCTTCTGATGATGTATAATGCCTCCCACGAAGGCGTTTCTTCAAGTTAGGGAATAGAAAAAAGTCACATGGGGCTAAATTCGGGCTATAGGGAGGGTGAGGGATGTACTTCACGTGAGTTTTGCAAGATTTTCAGCAACAACATTGGCAATATGTGACCGCGCATTATCGTGGTGCAGCATCCAGCCTACTTCACCGAAATGTGATCTTTTGCGCCTGATATGAACTTGCAATGTTTTCAGGACATCCTTGTAGCACGGTCCAGTTACTGATGTGTGTGTGTGTGCAGGTACAACATGCTGATAAACCATTCCATGAATATCAAAACACGAGATGACCATAACTTTCTCAGCAGAAGCACCCACTTTTGCTTTTTTGGGGGTTGGTGATGAAGGAGATTTCCACATTGAGCTTTGCTGTGTGCTCTCAGAATCAAAATGAAGTAGCCAAGTTTCATCAGCAGTGATTATGTTTGAAATAAACTTGGGATCTTTCTCTAACACCAACTTTAACTGTGTGTTAACTCCATCGCAGAAGTAGGCGATACTGAACATGTCTGAACTTGCCTGGTTCTCACAGGAGGGAACCAGGAGTACCAACAATGAAACTACTACGGAGTGTTTGTTTCACATTAAGCTAACAAAATATAATAAGATTAAATTTTAGTGCGAAAAGTTATGACCGTGGAAAAGTTATGGTCATTCTTTATTGAACAGCCCTCGTAGATACGTTACGTATATAAACATTTTATTGAACACTAAAAATTCACAAAAATCAAGATATCTGCAATACATGCTGCAAGTCTCATAAAAATTGATTTGACAATTCCGGAGTGAGAAGGTAACATAGAAATAAAGCGATTAAAATAGTAAGAAATCAAAGTAGCCCACTACATCCATTAATTTAAGTACCAAATGAAAAAAAAAAACTGTGGTGCCTATGTGTGTATAGATACCGAATGAAAGTAATATAAAGGTTCAGGAAGAATTTGTACCACAGATAAAGGTCACCTCAAAAGTTTATAGCGTGCAGTAGTCGCCATAAGCTTTCCCGATTTCGGAACCCACCTACTTACGTAATTATGCTGGCGGTTCAACAACTTTTAATCTGGACAGTTGTGTGTGTACGGACTCACTTCCTGAACCATAGGAGAGGCATTTAACTCCACTCATGTTTCTTATAAAGTTACGAGGGCTGTTCAATAAAGAATGATCATAATTTTTCGCACTAAAATTCAATCTTATTATATTCTGTTAGCTTAATGTGAAACAAACACGTAGTAGTTTCATTGTTGGTACTCCTGGTTCCCGCCTGTGAGAACCAGGCAATTTCAGACATGTTCGTATCGCCTACAGCTGCAATGGAGGTAAGATGCAGTTAAAGTTGATGTTAATGGAAGATCCGGAGTTTCTTTCAAACGTAATCACTGTTGATGAAACTTGGCTTCATCATTTTGATCCTGAGAGCAAACAGCAAAGCTCAGTATGGAAATCTCCTTGATCACCAACCCCCAAAAAGCAAAAGTGGTTGCTTCTGCTAGGAAAGTTATGGTCATCTCATTCTTTGATATTCATGGAATAGTTTATCAGCATGTTGTACCTGCACACACATCAGTAACTGGACAATACTACAGGGATGTCCTGAAAACATTGCAAGTCCATATCAGGCGCAAAGAACCACATTTCCGTGAAGCAGGCTGGATGGTGCACCTCGATAATGCACGGCCGCATATTGCCAATGCTGTTGCTGAATATCTTGCAAAAATCGATGTGAAGTGCATCTCTCACTCTCCCTATAGTCCGAATTTAGCTCCATGTGACTTTTTCTATTTCCTAACTTGAAGAAACGCCTTCGTGGGAGGCATTATCCATCATCAGAAGCAGTTTCCCTTCGTTGATATGGCGAAGACAAATATTTCACATAGATACAGGTCATTAATAGGTTAAAATGGGTGCAGAAACGTATACCCAAAGCATTAATTTTTAAAATTACAATATTAAAATATTATCATATTTACTAAAGGCAAAGGTTAGGGGTATTAGATTTGAGAACTCTGAAGCTGTGCTCAAAAAAAGTGAGGCGATTCTCAAGGACCTGAGAAAGAATGATCTGCAGCACGTGTTCAAAGACTGGCAGAGACGCTATAAAAAGTGTATTAAAGTAGCAGGGGACTACTTTGAAAAGGATCGTGGAAACATTGAATTGAGTAATAAACAACTGTGAAAAAAATCAGTCTTAGTGTTTGTTGATCAACCCTCGTATTCACCTGTTACTTTTCTTTTGAGCCATGTTATTATTCATTAATTCTCCCCGAAAATCTGCGCGAAATTAATGCGAATTTATGGTAAAAACACAAAACATCACCAATTAAAATTATTAACGCGAATTGTCACCAGAAAATCTTGTCTCTGCTTATAACTTACCTGCAAATTCGTAGGTGAGGATCTAAATGTCTTCATATCCTTTTAACCTGACTGATAGGAGATTTCATGGGGATTTTCAAAATTAGATATCTTTTTCCCTAAGTGTCATCTATTTGTATCGTGGAGGTATGATTTTTGTTGTTGCCTGGTAGTGTAATTATTACAGTTCAGTAATGAGTTTGAGGACTTTTATCGCATTCTTGTAAACATCTAAGATAAACGACCATGATTGGTCAATATCCCTGACATTCTTAACGTTATTGATCAATACAGATGAATGATCAATACAGATTAACCTTCCGAGAGTTCAAATATAAAGCCGAAACTTTAAAGCACATAAAACACTGCAATTCCACTTTGGGATATATCTCGAGTATTCGGAATTGCCTTGAGGGTTTATCGGGATATTGAATCAGATGAGAGGATTAAATGCGCTTGCTGGTATCTCTCTTCGGCTGGAAGAGCTCAAAAGTCATGTTTCGAGTCCCGGCCATGGCAATAAATTTTCCAAGTCTGATGCCACTTTCCAGTTCACCGTCTACACAATCGAAAGTGAAGGATTGTATAAACTGATTAGCAGGCTCCAGATTCTGATGACCTTAACACTAGAAGGACCGCACTCGTCATTTTGACGGATGTGCTGCTTTAGAAGGCTTATTTCTTGCTTATAGTTTTTTCTACACTTCTCATGTCCTACAACTTTTAATAAATACTTATGACAAACACGGCCAAAAATAATTAAGCATTTTGGACCTTTCTACAACCTGGTACAAACAACTCCTACTAGAAGGACCGCCATCCGTCATTTTGACGGGTACGGAAGTGTGAACAATAGCCTTCGGATCTGTCCACATCTGTTGCTGTTTTCCTTCCTGATTGGTTTATGGCACTCTGCAGACCCTTTGTCGACGAGTAAGAAAGCTTTATTGTCCAAGTGGCGCAATTCGTGCTACCACTTATGTATTTACGAGGTGTTGGAGCAAAAAACTTTCCGTTGAAGTTGTTATGGTCGAATACCTGGGATCAGCATTTTGAGGAACACAATGAGCAGAAGCAAATTCGATGAAATTTTGTGGTCTATGCGATTTGATAACAAGGACACACGTTCTCAAAGACTAGTACAGATTGCTTTGCAGCTGCTACTCCTGTCTGGAATCCTTTTATTGCCAATTCCTTGCAGTGTTACATTCCAAGTGAAAATATCACAGTGGATGAGCAACTGTTTCCTTGCAAGGCTAGATGGTCTTCATTCAATATATGAGCAATAAACCGGACAAATTTGGAATAAAGTTTTGGCTTACAGTTGATGCAAATTCAAAGTATCTGATGAATGATTTTCCTCACCTGGGCAAAGACTATCAGCGTCCCACAGGTGTTCCTCTTGCAGAGCATGTTGTAATGCGTCTTATACAGCCCTTTGTTTTTGCAGGAAGAAATATTACATGTGACAATTTTTCCACAACCAAATGCCTAGCAGAAAGTTTGAAGCATAAAAGTACAATCATTGTGGACACAGTAAAGAAATGTAGAAGGGAAATCCCTCAATCAGCAAAATCAGCTGCAGCACCTTTGTACACAACTGTACTTTATAAGTCAGGTGACATAACTCTGACATGCTATCAGGGGAGAAAGAACAAAAATGTGCTTCTTTTGAGTTCAATGCATGACACAGTTACTACAAATAAACAACATATTAAAAAGCTACCAGAATCAGTGGCGTACTACAGTAACACCAAGTACGGCGTTGACGTCGTCGATCAAATGACTTAACTGTACACAGTGAAATATGGATGCAGAAGGTGGCCTATACATATTTTTTAATGTGTTGGCCTTGGCAGTTATTAATGCATGGATACTCTATAAGGAAGTAACAGGTGAAAAAGTAAGCAGACGTCAGTTCATATACAACTTAGCAGCAAGTATGTCTGTGGAGCATGTTTAGACAACGCTGATTACACGTGTGTTATGTGCTACGAGTGAGTGAGTGAGTTAGTGAGTGAGTGAGTGAGTGAGTGAGTGTGTGGTGTTTTAGGGCGCGTCGACAACAAGGTCATTTGTGCCCGAGGTGCTACGATGCTGCAGGTGGCTTTGAATGAGCGAAATCAGGTTTATAAGTGTTGTTTATACTATATACTGTGTATTCCAAATTTTATGTTGAAACACATGTGTTTGCTAAGGGAGGTTGTGCCCGCCACGGTAGCGTAGATGGTAGCATGTCTGTCTCACGTTCAAGAGGAAACGAGCTCAAATCTCGGTCAGGCTGAGTTACCTGGATAAGGTTTTTTCGCGGTTTTCCCTTATCCTGAAAGACGAATGTCAGGTAACTCTAAGCTTCATGGACCCCGGACTCATGTGAGCGTCATTTTACCAATTTCATTCACCGTCCGATATGACTTAAAAAAAAGGGACGTTGTCCATTTTACATTTGGTTATCATATATATTTGGATTAATTTTTAGGCTTAAAATATTCGGTTTTACCATGTAACTCTTCAGACAAAAGTAAAGTTATATGCTGCTAAACTCTATAAATAATATTAAATAAACTTGTATGCATTCAAATTTGTTTGCCATTTTGAAAAGGGCAAATAAAACTGCACCCGTCAAAGTGACGGTTTGCTCCTTCTCGGTAGACCACACTCGCCAGTCCTTCTTAAAATGTTTAAAACATGACATAAAACAACTCTACCGATTTTCAGAAAATTATAAGACTTAAAGTGAGCTAAAACTCAGATTTAAGTTATTAAGATTCCTTCAGATAAAGTTAAACATTGCTTTACGCTTTAATCTAACTGGTATGCAAATAGAACATATAGGTATACCTACAAATATTGATGAGATCTTTTAGAAATTAACTAAAACTATATGTTTTATGTTGCTGCTTGAATAATCCGAAAAGAAGGTTAAAAACAATTGAATCGTTTATTTCAGAAACCACCTAAGTGCGCTTTTTCATCTTTCGGAAAAAAAAAACTAAAAAAAAGTGCTTTGCAGCTTAATTATAAGTCTAGTCTCCTTCAAATATTTTTTACCAAATCAAAAACTTGCTTTTGAAATAATATATTTTTTTATTTTTTTCTTCATTTAAGTTTCTGAGTCATAAATTTTTGAAAAAGTCGCACTTAGATGTTTTCTGTCATAATTGAGTGTATCCAAAGGGATTTTTTAAAAATTATTATTGAAATTAAGTCAAAGCATTATTTTTTTACCTGTTTTGGTATCAAAGGTAAGTAGCAGACACACTTAAGTATAAAAAATAGTGCTTTTGTGAGGTGTAAATTGAAAAATACAAGTACATGACACGCTACAGTATGTCTATATACAAAGATCTGGCCTTATTCAGCTTCTGGCAACTCCTTGTCAGTTAATTAGAGCCAACTGAAGAATTCAGTGGCATGGCCAGGATTTGAACCACGGATCTCCTGGTTTCCGTCCAGTCGCTCCAGACCCTTGAGCTACCATGGCCAACGTGCCTTCCTGACATTAAATTCTCCAATTGACTCATATTTCTCGGTAGACCACTTAGGGTTATCATATTTGAGATGACCATTTGTGGCGACCTACTATTGTAAGTAATTAATTACTAGGATTTTTATCGATGATTATTTTTAATGTAAATTTATATTGAGGAATTAATCCTTAAAAATTAATCCTTTTAAATACATTACTCCAGTATATGGGTGTTTTTTAATTAATTAGAGCCAGCTGAAAAATTCAATGCCATGGTCGAGATTTGAACCACGGATCTCCTGGTTTCCGTCCAGTCGCTCCAATCCCTTGAGCTACCTTGTCGGTTGTTGGCCATTGGTTGATAGTGTCATAGAAGGCTTCACATCCAACAGCGTATTCCATCATCTTTTGTTGATTGGGACCTAAAACAAAAAATCTCACTGTGCAAAACCCGATAAATTTTAAAATTTGTTATAGCCTACAAAAATGTTTAGCTAAAAGTAAACTGTAAACGTTTAAAATAACCTTGGTAAAATAAAAGTAAACATACCTTCCCCAAAGGATATGCTTTCTCTGTTGGTATAGTTCCGGGGGGCTGGCAGTTTCTCGTCTAGGGAACCGCAAAATAGTATGCGTTTAGCGAATTTGTTGCAGCATATGTTGCGATATTGTGAGTTTGTTATAGTGCATGTATAGTGCATTTTAAGAGGCATTAAAATTATTAAAATTGTGTATTTCTAAGTGTTTACTTAGCAAATTTTTAGTGCGTATTTAAGTACCTATTTTGTCCATTTTAGTGGCTTTTTGCCTGCCTAATGCACATATTTTTAGTGCCTATAAATCTGCTCCCTAGATGACTATGATATATCATTAATCAGATATCATACAGCAGCAGCCTTACTGCTTGTAGAGTTTCGGTTCTGTGAGGTCTGGGAACAGGTGCACTCAGCTCTCAATTGAGGAGCTACTTGATGGAAAAGTGCGGTTCTTGGTAGAGTAAACCGCTTATCTGCGGCCGGGAGCCATATGGAGTCTCGACCACATGCCACCTGCTACTCATACACAGGGTTTGCTTTGGAATACAGCTTCAACTGAGATACACGCAATTCACTACGAAGATTATAATGCCATTCTTTATGGTAATCAATGGGGTAATCATTGATTTTGCTCTTTATGATTATCAACAAATAAAATACTTAAGGACTACATTTCCCTAATTACAATTACAAGTTTAAACTTTGTACAAGATAATACAATATACCCAACATGAATAGGCAATACCTTAGCTACACTAACTGACCACGTACTTATCAATATCTATATCTAACATAATGCATGACATCAGTGACCATAATGTACGAGGAATGTTCAATAAAGAATGATCATAATGTTTTTACAGTCATAATGTTACGCACAAAAATTCAATCTTATTATATTCTGTTAGCTTAATGTAAAACAAACATGTCGTAGTAGTTTCATTTTTGGTACTCCTGGTTCCCGTCTGTGAGAACCAGGCAAGTTCAGACATGTTCACTATCACCTACCGTTGCAGTGGAGATAACACGCGAGGAACAATATGCGGCTTTGAAATTCTGCTTTCGTCTCAACAAATCTTCAGTTGAGGCCTATACAATGTTACAGGAGACCTATGGAGAGTCTGTTCAAAGGAACGTGGACCCGGTGCTCCAGTTACTGCTCTTATAGAAGGTAATCATAGCTGATGAAACTTGGCTACATTGTTTTGATCCTAAGAGCAATCAGCAAAGCTCAGTGTGGAAATCTCCTCCATCACCAACCTCCAAAACAGCGAAAGTGGTTGTTTCTGCTGGGAAAGTTGTGGTCATCTCGTGTTTTGATATTAAAGGAATGCTTTATCAGCATGTTGTACCTGCACACACATCAGTAACTGGATAATACTACAGGGATATCCTGAAAACATTGCAAGTCCATATCAGGCGCAAAAGACCATATTTCCGTGAAGCAGGCTGGATGCTGCACCACGATAATGTGCGGCCGCATGTTGCCAATGTTGTTGCTGAATATCTTGCAAAAATAAACATGAAATGTGTCACTGACCCTCCCTATAGTCCGGATTTAGCCCCATGTGACTTTTCTCTATTTCCTAACTTGAAGAAACGTCTTCGTGGGTGGCATTATCCATCATCAGAAGCAGTGGTGAAGGCTGCGGAGGCGATTTTGAAGGATCTCTCAAAAATGGTTTCCAGCATGTCTTTGAAGACTGGCAGAAACGCTGGGAAAAGTGCATCGTATTTACGGGAGACTATTTTGAGAAGGACCATCAAAATTATGAGGATGAGATACACGTCAAAAACAAATTGTGATCATTCTTGATTCAACAGACCTCTTACTTATAATTGACATAAAAGAACTTCTTTGCAAGGCTCCTTGTGATAAGATAACACTACCAGAATGGCAATTCAAAAATTTAACCTTATACATCATAATAGGCTTTCGTTAGACCCTAATGAATATTATAACACATTTTTGCAGTTTATAAAGGAAGGTGTTTCAGTCTGCTTTTGTAGGTGCAGAAAGCTTGTATTAACTAAGTTGAGACATAAAGCATATGTTAATAATAACTTTTAGCTCCTGTTAATAAGAAAAGCTTATCGTGTAGCAAAACCAAACGCAAGTTTCTCTCTCTGAAAGCAACTGAACTGTATAAAAAGTGTGCAAATGATGTATCTAAAATGAAAAGGGAATTTCAACAAGCCTGCTACCCAAATAAGCTGAATAACTCCTGTAATCCAAAAAATATGTAGATGATAATAAATGGAATCTTAAGATATTAAACCCTGGTACATTGCAATCAAATAGAAACAAATAGTGATCAAAAATAGTAAATCAGCTAGAAATATGTGAGCGTTGTAACAAATACTTTGTAAATATAGATAATTAGTTAGTGAAGAAATGTATAGCTAGGGTGGCTACAAAATAGGAATGAATATAAGACGGGGCTAGACGTGGCTGGCCTATCGCTACTAGCCAATGCGGTGCGTGCGACGTTGTACATTTAAGCACGCATACTGGCTCGCTTTGCCAAAGCACGCGGCTAATTTCTTTGCTCGCTCTATAGATACTCATTAAAAATTATTTTGTTTTACCATGTTACAGAGCTATTTTTTGTAAGGATGACTGTCCAAACCTCATGTTTGTAGCACATCTGGTTTCGGAGATATGGAAAGATAAGATGCCTGACTAGAAAGTACAGAATTATTAACTGTCAGTGAAGAAAAGCACAGATGTGTATGCTGCAGTCACATTTTGTACCTTAAATTCAGTGAAGTGGTGATCTTTTAAGAGTGTACACGTGCTCTTCAAAGTTAGTAAATATACCGCTTAGGATTTCCGATAGGATTTACAAATATTCTTGTTTTTCAAACAAGTGTCAATTAAAGAAATTTTCGAAAGTACAAATTTCGCTCAGAGTCGAGAATTAACGCTACAAGCTTGTCACGTGAGTGCTCATTCTGTGACGAATATTGTTAAAGAAGGCAGTTTACCACATTAGGAGAAATTTTCATACTTAGATGTCCAGGAAAACATCGGGCACCTAAAACACGTGCCACCAACTTAGACAATTTTCAAAAGTGTGTTTCATGTAGAACAATTTATGATTTTATGACAATGGTGAATATCCAACTGCCAAAAGGCTCACCAATTTAATAGAGGGCGGAGGGAGAAATAGAATATACGGATTCTGTACCTTTTTTCAGATTTCTATCTGAAATCTGAAATCTTATTTCCCTATTTGTATTGTGCCCAATACGTAATAAAACCTGTATTTCAGCTGTTTTGCGTGGTGTGATGTCTTTTATCTTGCCCATCTTCCTAGCACAAGACTTCAAGACAGATGTGAGAGCATTGTTATTGCTATGTTGACTTCAAAGTATCTTTTTTTATTTATTTCAAGGTATATGGCAAAGCTTTTTTGTTTCTAGGTAGTCTTCAGTGATGAAACAATGGCTTCAGTAGTTGAAGAAAGTTCTCAATATGTCAGAAGGCGACCAGGAGAAGCATTTAAAAAGGAATGTGTGGTGCAGAATGTGAAGCACCCCTTTAAAGTAATGATTTGGGGTGGAATTTCTGTCTATGGAGCAGGGTAAATTCACATTTTAGAGGGAATTATTAATGCTAAGCAGTATTCAGAAGTAGTAAGGCAGTGCATTAAACCCCTGATGAACGAGTGGTATCCATCAGCAAATGGGGTGTTCATGCAAGATGGTGCTCCTTGCCACAAAGCGAAATGTGTTATGAACATTTTTAATGAATATGGCATATCTCTCTTAGACTGGCCTGATAACAGCTCAGATTGAGTCTTTGTGGAGTGTGCTGAAGAAAAAAGTTAAAAGTTTTCACCCAACAACAAAAGAAATAATGGTGAATATAATTTTGCCAGTGTGGCAAAATGATGAAGAAATTCACCAGATGTGTAAATATACAATTCAGGGCATGCCTAAAGGTATTTCTGCCTCCATAAGAGCTAAGGGGGGCCATACTAAACACTAGAATGATAAATTGCATAGAGTCATGAAAGCGAATAAAAACTTGTTAGTACCTGTATTAAATGGAAATAAAATAAAATAGGTATCTACTTAAAATTGAGAATTGCTTATAATTTGCACACGTCTGTACCTCAAAACTCAGCTTTCGTAGGGATCTAACGTTCACGCTTGGCGAATCTCTTCCCTATGAGTCTGTTCATCGCACTTTAGTGTGCAAATGAAATTACTCGTCGAGTGATCTGCATATTGCATCATTCATAATTATTATAATCGCCGTGTGCCACTTAGGTAAACGGCAGGGAAAGTGAAGGGGCATAAAGGCGTGATAATATAGCGCTGGGGAGGGACAGACAGTGTCAGTTCACTCAGTTATACACGGTGTTCATTTTTATTCGTTATCTACAACCGCTCTCCTGGTTACCAACCAATGTGCCCGTGAAATACCTTGGGGTGTTATTGGACACTCGACTCACTTGGAACGCCCACATCTGTCGGTCTGTCACGCTTGCGTTTGCCCGGCTATCAAAACTGTACCCTTTACTCAACAGGCGCACTTCACTTGGTTATGAATCCTCCCTGCTTCTTTACACATCTCTAGTCCGTCCCATTTTTACCTACGCAGCTCCAGTCTGGGGTGGCACCAGTAAGACTAATCTCCGCCGACTGCAGGTACTACAAAACAGGGTGCTTCGTACAGTTACAAACGCGCCATGGTTCATCCGAAACCAACAACTTCATCATGAGTTTGGTCTTCTACCCGTTCACCAATACATCCGACGCCTGGCACGTCCATTCTTTTACCATCTCCAGGAGGTCCCTGGAGCTGTTACCTACAATCTCGGTGCTCGCACTCGCCAACCAGCTCGCCTGAAGCGCAGACTGCCCCAAGATCTTTTCCTGAGTGACGTCTCCAGCACAGATGCCTCAGACACGTGATTACTACTATCAGACTTTAAGTTCTCAATTTGTGTTACAGTTATCCTTCATATTTAGTTAGAGGAGTCGTTCACGGCTACCTCCATTGTTCTGTGTGCTGCTCCTATGTATCTTATAACAAACATCTGTAAAGCATAATTGCTGATCGATGGATAATAAATTAACAAAAAAAAAAAAAAAATCGTTATCTACCACCCTCCGATTGAGCAAGAATGACGTCACAGTTGACTGGTTGAAGTCCTAGTGCCCTCTACGGAGAAGAAGCGGTAATTTTTGGAACAGTAAGCAAATTACAGCGTTCTCAGTATGGTTGCTCTGATAACTAATACAACCTGCCTACCCTGGATATGAACACAGACCACTGCATCTTCATGGTTGAATGCTACTTTCGTACCGGCACTAAAATTGGTGCGACATATAAATATAATTTAAACCGCTGCATAGAGGAGTTTATGTAACGCTTTCCAGCATTCAGACAAGTCCCTCGGAGCGTAATGTTGTCAGAAGTGTCCAGGTACCGTCGAATTGACATACTTTTGTTTGCAACATAAACGTTTTCTCAATATACGATATACGTTTGTTGTCATTCTCACGCTTAATTAAAATGTCTATTAATGTTGGTATCCTTATGTCTTTTAAAACCAATAGGTGCATCAAACATTTTCAAGATACAGGATCAGTTACTCGCAAAAATAGAGACACTGGACGCTATAAAGTGACTGGTCCCAATCTAGAAGCAATAAATAATGTTATGACAGAAAGGCCTCAAACATACCTCAAGATGGTAGCGTGTGTGCCTCACGTTCAAGTGGTCCCGAATTCGAATCTCGGCTAGTGTGACTTACCTGTATAAGGTTTCTCCGGGGGTTTCCCTAATCCTGATGGACGAATGTCGAGTAACTCTACGCTCCATGGAGCCGGGACTCATTTGAGCATCACTTTACCCTATTTCATTCATCGTCCGGTATGACTTAACGTTGAAGGACGTAAATTGCCACAAAAAAAAAGAAGAAGAAAAGAAAATACTACACTGCCGTCTCCATGGACAACGATGAACTCCGATCTGCATGTTCCAATGCTTTCTGCTGAAGAAGTGTACCTTAGTTACAAGTTAAACGAGCAAATGGAAATATGCCTAAAGTCCGTCTAGTCAACGCGTGTGCAGTTCGGATTCAAACGAGCCTGACCCTCCCGTCCACTAATGACCGTCATAAATCTATCTCCACCCTTCAGAAATGGAACACTGTCGTTGAGGACCAATAGCAACCCTGATTTTCTCGAAATGACAGTCGTATGTTTACTCCACGTGGAGTCTCAGTTGCCAAAGTTCCAACTTCCAGTTGATCTGTTTCATTACGCGCAGAAATTCGTTGTGTGTCACGATGTGGAGACCGTGGGAGTGAAATGCAGTGGTAAATACAAATTAAGTAGTAGATCACTTTCAGTCAAGTGAAAATAATCAATGTGCAGACAAAAGACTTTGCGATTTTATAATTCACTGAATTATGTGGATGATACATTGTCCACCCCCCGTCTTGTAACGTTCAAGTCACTTGTACTTCTTCGCACCTCGTTTTAAATTTACGTAATACTGACGAAGCTGTTTGGTGCAGACAAAAGTGTGCATGAATTGGAAAGTGTTGCTGGGTCGAGTTATGTTACTGGAGAAGCCTCAAAAAAGAAAGTTATAACGGCAACTGTTTCTAAGCAAATTCAAGCGCTTGTTTTGAACACATATAAGTATGTTTTGAAAAATAATCTTGGTAAGGTGCCATGCAATGAACTTGATAAATTTTGAGTATTCACAGAAATACAGTAAGAAAAATTGTGAGGAAAGGAATATCAAATACGCCGATCAAGTGTGAAAACAAAAGGAAACGTTTTTCTACAGTAGATAATTTGACATGCGATTTAATTCGCCTAGAAATTGATTGATTCCATGCAAAAAGGGAGAGCGCCAACCTTAAACGAATTGGTTGCACATTTCAAAGAAATTTGTGATTTTGCTTATAGGCACTGCACCTTGCGCGGCCTCCTAAAAGAGCTGGGTTTCAAATACCGCACTTTGAATAAGATAAGGGTTATTATGGAATCCAGCAGAACTGTAGCTTGGCGATATATATGTCAAAACTAAGGAAGTTTCGCAGTAATGGACATAAGATTATTTAGACGAAACCTCGTACGATACCCATGATGTATTGAGAAAGGTGGCAACCTTGCAGAAAGGTCTGGGAGAAGGAGGGCCGGGGCTGTAAAACGATTATAAGGTTTCGTCAAAGGAGTCGGCCGACGTGTACACGAGTTAACTAAACAGATCAAGAATTGGTAATTCAGCTTTCAAAGGACAAAACGTTTGCACAGAAGTCTAATGTCATCTGACCTTGAAGTATCGAGCTACCCTTGTGTAAGGAACACAGTCAAGCCACTTTCAGTAAAGGCAGATCAGCTGTTCCCAAGGCACGCAGTGTTTGTCGAAGTGATGTGAGTATGAGTGCTAATACGAAAGTGCTTAGTGAAAGTGTAATTGAAAAGTCTACTTAGACTAAAGACGATTCACATAAACATATTGCCAAAATTTAGTAATAGGCAATAAATCTTCTACCCTTCTAACCGGTGTTAAAAAGGGCATTGTTTCATCTTGGAAGACTAAAAGCCGATCCCAACAACGAACAGGTATTAAGTCTTTCTAAAGAAAGCTTTCCCTGATATTAATATATCTGTGGAAAAACTTGTATCTAAACAGTAGCTTTAAACTGGGTGTTGACTTTATTTACAAGGAAAGGCTAATGGAGGACAATGTGTGTCAGTGCAAAGTCAGTATTCGTCGGTTTTTATTCATACGCCAAAAAAGTCATCTCACCTCACAAAAATAAATCATGTGACATTTTCAAATTCAAGCACTAACTTCGACAGTGATAATTTTAATCTCTTGTATATTAATGCTCAAAATCTTAGGAATAAATTTTTAGTTTTTGAAAATGAAATTGAAAATCTTAACTGGGAAGTAATCTGTATAAACGAACACTGGCTAACTGTTCAATAATACAAATTACGTGTTGGGTAGTGCATGCTGTCGCACATTGTTTCAGAATGGTGGTGGTTGCATATAACGTCAAATTTCGTCCACTTGATGTTTCGAATTCTGTTTGGAAGAATGTTGTGAATCTTGTGCTGTTATGTTAGATGATACAAGCGTAGTCATTATTTATTTATCTAGATCTCCTAATGGTGATATTTTGAACTTCTCTATTTTTTAAAATCTTTTGAATTTCCTATCAAAATTTAGCAGAAATATAATTACCACTGATCTAAATTTAGATTTTAATTTGCATTCTAATGTTATGTATTGCCAGAATATATTACAATCTTTTAACCTTCATTTCACGTCCTTGGCTGCTACTCGGCAGGACGCTGGTCTCGATTATATTTTAACTGACCTTGACCAGAGTCTTTATAGCACCAGTGTAATCAATCTTTATATAGACATTAATTGTTCTTTCACACTAGCCGTGTGTAGGACGCACTATGAAAGGGTAGAGCCAGACTGAATAATTCAATGCCACAGACGTAATTTGAACCACGGATCTTCTGGTCTCCGTCCACCCGCTCTAACCATTGAGCTACTATGGCCAACGTGCCAACATGAAATTAAATTCTCCAACTGACTCGTGTTTTTCCCGGTAAACCACTAGGAGTTCTCATAAACACATGAGACAACTACCTTAATGACGACTTACTATGCTGTAAGTACTTTAAGGCCCGGGCTTTATAGTTCGGACCACTATTAGGTCCAACTGACTCGTGTTTTTCCCGATAAACCACTAGGAGTTCTCATAAACACATGAGACAACTACCTTAATGACGACTTACTATGCTGTAAGTACTTTAAGGCCCGGGCTTTATAGTTCGGACCACTATTAGGTACAATTAATGGAAATTAATTGTTCTTTCACACTAGCCGTGTGTAGGACACACTATGAAAAGGTAGAGCTAGAATGAAAAATTCAATGCCATAGCCGGAATTTAAACCACGGATCTTCTGGTTGCCGTCCAGCCGGGAAAATATGAGTCAAATGGAGAATTTAATGTCAGGACGGCACGTTGGCCATGGTAGCTCAGTGGATTAGAGCGACTTTACAGAAACCAGGAGATGCGTGGTTAAATCCCGGCTATGGCATTGAATTTTTCATGTTGACTCTATCTATCAAAGATCTTAGCCTATATACGGCTAGTGTGGAGAAATGATTAATTTCCATAAATTAACTAAAATAATAAGAGTTAAATGATGAAGCCTGGGACTTAAGGACTTACGATAGTAATTCGCCACAAACGGTGTATCTCGGATGCGAGAGCCCCTAGTGGTCTACCGGGGAAATATATGAGTCAAATGGAGAATTTAATGTCAGGACGGCACGTTGGTCATGGTAGCTCAATGGTTTAGAGCGACTGGACGGAAACCAGGAGATTTGTGGTTCAAATCCCGGTCATGGCATTGAATTTTTCATGTTGACTCTATCTAGCGCTGTAATTTGCTTACTATTCCGTAAACACTACCGCTTCTTCTCCGTAGTGGGTGCTATGATTTCAAGATAGACTCACCAGTCAACTATGACGTCATTCTTGCTGAATCGGAGGGCGGGAAATAACAAATAAAAATGAACATCGTGTATTTCACTGTTTGTTAGTTTGACTCCGTGGAGAAAGATATATACTTTTAAAATACCTTTAACGTAGTTTTACAGTGAATTTAGCGTATGTCCCTCGCTAGCAACCTCATCGCTATGAAGTGACGCTATCATTTGAGCAAGTTTAGAGTTCTGTTTGCTTCTGTTATCATTGTTTGCCATTTTTGTTTGTTTGTGACCTAAGTCACTAAAAGGATGCCCTCATTTAATTCAGTTTCTTGTGGAAACCTAATAATGGTCATCTCAGACCAGAATATTGCCACTCTATGTTTAACTGAGTTATGGCTCTTATTCTTACTCGAAAATTGAATGACGAGATTTTAATGGAAATACTCCTTTTGGTTTTCTTAGCCCTCGAAAAACAATTTAGGTTAAGTTCCTGGCGCACGCGCGTATGTGTATGTGCGAGCGCATGCGAGCTTGTTTGTGTGCGAGTAAGAGAAA
Organism: Mantis religiosa; assembly: GCA_030765055.1. Classification (NCBI taxonomy): domain Eukaryota; kingdom Metazoa; phylum Arthropoda; class Insecta; order Mantodea; family Mantidae; genus Mantis; species Mantis religiosa. The sequence goes on from JAUKNK010000159.1 coordinate 419,846, forward strand.
ATAGAATAGCTATACTCTGTCTCACGCTAGTTTAATCCTGCTGTAAACAAGGGGGAGCTGAATCAGCTCTCCACTGATAGATGCTACATGCACGCACATAAGTTTTGCAACACTAGCAGTATATATAGCAGACAGTAAACAGAATTGGGTTACAC